>OX578135.1:95721095-95943595 GCA_951213105.1 Amaurobius ferox
CTTTGGTTCAAAACACACGATTTAGAAATTGAGTGATGTTATTTATATCTGTTATATTTACGTAGCGGGCGCTTATTTAGGACCCAGACAGGAGAGCCCATTAGGAGTGATATCATAAAAAACACATACACGCACAGGAATCTGGTATAGAATATGTCTAACATTCCTGGCCAACGATAATTTATATATGTATATCAACTTAATTAGTGAAAAGAAAAATCCTAAAAGCAAGTATTTAATATTTTTTCTGGTAGAAATACTTTCTGTAGTTTAATTTGTTTCTGATAGAAGAGCAGATGTGTATCACTGTCTTTTTTTTTAGTATACATAATGGTTCAATCCTGTAAACAGCAGAATTTGCATGACAACTGAATACTTAATTTGCAAATTCCAATAAAATATTTACTTATTTTATTTTCATGCTTAAGATATGCAACTGGTAGATTTCAGTCATCTAACTCATTTTAAAATTTGCCGCAAAATGCATCTTTAAAAGTTAGTAACTGTGCAATAACGCGCATAACAAGAGAATTGGAATATATTTTAAACTGCGAGCATTTCAGACGTCAATTAAACAAACGAAGAGCGCAGTGCGGTCTTAACCATATTAAACATTAATGAGGATTCTGAAATTTAAAGTATATTAGAGATCTAGATTTGACAAGATTACTAAGGAATATTAAGAACGCGTTAAAGAATGTTTGAGAACATTAAAGTCTAAAATTAGAATGGATGTAGATAAAATTCCGTTCTAGAATTTTGTAAGGCTGCAGACTGTTATTCAATATGTACGAAACCTATATGTCTGATGTCTGTGCCAGGACCACGATTTTGGGAGTTGTGTAGTCATTAAGTTTGTTTAGGATGGGAGTAGTAATTATTACCCAATGTCGCGTCTCTTTTGTTAAGTGTAACTATAGTTACAGAAGAATGCCTCTTAGAAGAATTAATTGGAACTGAGGGTAAACCAGTTAAAATAAAAACTGGAAGTGATTGTAAATGTTATCCATTGCATTTTCTACCTCTGTAAGATACTCTAAGCTTCAATAAAATTGTGCATTATAAAAGTATTTAAACAAAATTCTAGGCAAATAAATTATCACTAAAATTATATATAGAAGACTAACGAAAAAAAATTAGAAAAAAAGGCACACATAGTAGCTTATAATGAAATATTTTAATAATATTACTTTTCCTTAAATAATTTTGTTACTTTTTTTCAAATTTTAATAGCAGTTTTTGTTACTAAGTTCCTCAGTTCCTTTATATATCTAAATCAGTTCATTTCTTTTCTGCATTAACGATATTGAACTTGAGGTTAACTGTGTTTAACGTAACAAACCTTAACCTATAAAGCGTTCATTCCATCAGTATGTAAAACCCGCAAGTATCTTGGTGAATCTGTGTTATCTTCAGGCTCATCAGTGATAGTCTCGATCACAGCAGTCTTCGCCAAAAAACATTTGATGTCCAAGCCATTATTGAATTTTGACCATTCATCAACATCTGCTTCTGTGATATCACTACAGTCTATCAACCAGCACATGCGGATCATGTGACAAAAGCAACACACAATGGTGTAAAGATACCTTGTAAAAGGATAGATTTTTAACTTTTGTGGATCAAATTGAAGTCGATTTAAACGTAGAACCGGTTCAACGGAGACCAGTTAAGAAAAATTCCACTGTATTACATTTCATTAAGTGTTGTTATTATGTTCTGTTAAGCGGTCGTACAGTAACTAGTATTTCCTTAAAGGATCATATAGTTATCACTCATTTTAAGAGCGGTGTGTAGTAATTACAATAGAAATTCACTTTTATTAAGGGTCTTATAGAAATTACTCTTTATTAGAGGTCGTACAGTAATTATCGTTCTCTAGGCAATTACTTTTTATTGGGAACTTTTCTTTTCTTAAGTTCGTCGTACAGTTCATACAGTATAGACCTCTAGAGCCTTTAACAAAACATACCTGACGATGTGAAACTCCCTAAAATTTGAATTACGATTTTCAATTAATATTTTCCACAAAGCGAGAGGGATTGTTAGAAATTGCATGAACTTTTCAGCATTTCCCAAAAGTTGCCAAATAAGACCTATTTTGCCAAATTTGAACCTAATCTTACCGGTCAGACACACAGGCGGGCAGTTCCCGGTCGTCCAAATGGTTGCTTAAGTCCTTGGATGAGTCGGACGGCTTGAGTCTTCAACACAGGCGGGCAGGTATATTGCATTTGCTTTTCAATTTGAAGCAATGTAAATTGCCTACTCGAAGCCGTAACAGAAGTCGTTACATTCAGCGATCTAAAGTCAGCATATATCCAGTGCGATTGTTTACTGTGCATAAAATACTTTGATGGACAAATAATTAAATGGACCACTCCGCGTGTAAAAAGCCTATACAATGAAATGGATATTTTGTTAGATTTGCAGATTTGGTTGACGATTACTTCTTTTCAGGTGTAAACCAAATTTTTGTTGCAACCGAGTTTGGCTTGACAACAGTATTTCGAATAATCTAAACCACTGCACTTTCTGTTAATGACTATATATTTCTATCAAATTATACCACATGATCACTGTCGCATTCTACCTTTAAATACAATTCTATGTCGTCAATACAGTACTATTCTTGATTTTTAAAATCATTTACCCAACACTACTATTTAAGCCTGTCAAAGACACTGAAACCAATACTCTTAAAAGATAATATCCAGAGTGGATCCAAACCACGACAATTTTTACTTTCACAAATGGGGAAATCGAAAATCTGACTCCATTATGTCCACACCCGTAATCGAAACTATAAATATGCAAAGATGCAGTCTTGTAAGTCTCTCTTGGGCGCTTTTTAAGGATCTGGATATAATTTTAACCACTCCCCCTCATTTCTTTGACAAGGATGGAAAAATAAAATGTCAGCTCCTTTAGGTTCTTTCTCGTCTTCGATATAATAAATGTGCAAAAATACCTCTATCAAGGTTTTCCGGGGTTTCCGGAGGGTTTTGAAAGACACAACCCCGTCAGGTAATTCCTGTAGATTTTGCTGTAAATACAGTATTATTATCCCTAAAAACCAATGCATTCCTCTCAGCCATAATACATTTAATAACCATATTCTAAATTCTCTATGTACCTCTCAAAAAGCTAATATATATTAAACAGAAAAAAAATTCCCATATAATCTGAAATACCAGAGGAGCGGCGAAGGATGAAATCTCCATAAGCACTTGTTCTAGAATTCTTTATTCTCAGACTGCTACATCTAGAATTATTGATGCAGCCAGTATGTTTCTTGTAGGAAGGCTCCTTGCGTGACGCAGAAGATATCGTCAAAGGGTGGGGTAGGCCCTGACACGCACAGCAGAGAGTTATATATGTGCGAACAAGATCAGGGCATTGATTGCGGTCATTAGTACATGGAAGTGTAGGGCGAGATTGAGATGAACTTGCTTGATGTTTAAAATATTGTTCTTGTTAATGCTTGAATTGCATTTCTTGTTTCAAAACTCTCATTTACTTGTCTTAGCATATCTTTAAATAACTTACATAAACTGAAGTAACTACATATAGGGGAAAATGCATTTTTAAAGAACGTATGAGACCAATTGGAGTCAGCTTTACCTATTTTTCAAAATACAAAGCGATTGTGTCCAACTAGTTATTACCGTCCAAATTGTCTTTTGCAAAATTAAATTTGAATATAGAAAGCAAAAGGATTGAATGATAGAAGAATTTTCATAAATAAATGTTGCAGTGAATTATCTCATATTTTTTAAATGTATGTGTAAGGGAATTACAAACTCCTGATATTATAACTGACAAGTGCCTTTAACACTACAATAGAACTTTATAGAGCACTACAATAAAAATATTATGAGCATTATGCTAACAATTTTTTTGAAGATTTTACTAACAAATTTTCTTAACATTTTCAATAACAGCTTTTTCAAACATATCACTAATAATTTTTTATCACTATAATAACAACTTTCTTTAATACCGTGATGGCAATGTTTTTTGTTCAGCTGAGAAAACAAAACCCACCCCATGTCATTGCAGCATCGTTTACCTTAGAGGTAATTTAAAAATACCGTTCAATTAGAAATAAAGTACTCTATAAATTCATGTGCGTAGAATGTGCATAACGAGACGCATTCATGTGTAAATGCGCACAACCATTGAAATTTCTAATAGCAACGCCCGATTTTGACATCATGAACAAATTCTAAACCTCCACATTAAAACGAAAGTAAATTTTCGCGCGATACTCATTTTTATATCCGGAGATATTCAATATTTTGAAATGTGCAATTTTCAAGGGTCAACTCTATATTCTCTCTAAAAACCAAAATTTAAAGGCCGAGATTTAGTTTATTCACTACAACTGTTCAAGTAAATTTAGTCATTTGCTTATTTCACTGAAATACTTTATTGGTTTATTCTGATACTTCATCTTGTGATAGAAAACTTAGAATATTTTTCAATAATCATCTTACGCGATTTGAAAATGGCTAAATGGTCAAATTACACAAATGATGGTGTGACGTCACAGTTGCTGCGGGACTACACTTAATCTACGATCCTGTGAATGCGGTTATGCGCGTGTCTACAGTTCGCTATTTAAGACTCTGCAACCGCCACAACTTCAGCTTCGTAGTTACGGAATCCGGCGTCTCGCGGGCTCCAACTCTTTACTCAAATATGTGCATGCATTATCTTAGATAAATTACGCAGTAATATTTTAAGTACAGCACGTAATGTAATCTGTAATTTGTTGCTGTTGAGACCCAGACCGTCCAACCTACCAGAAAGGTGTAAGGTAAAAGTGTAAGGACTGTCGGGAAGTGCCACACAATTTAGACCGGAACCCAGTGGGGGAGGCATCCACAGGGACCGCACCCTCCTTCCCCTACCATCAACCTCTCAGAAGGACATACGGACCCACATGTTTAACGTGATCGCTCTTCACATGAATACGGCGGCAGTTGTGGCAGCGTGCAAATCCAGCGCGCAAACCACCGAGCTACCGAACTCGAAATGTGCCAACAGCACGCGGTGTTCCCAGGTGGTCATCCACCTAAGTACTAACCGCGCCCGATGCTGCTTGACTTCGGTGATCTAACGAGAACCAGTGTTTTTAACGCGGTGGGGCCGGTGACCCTGTAATTTGTTGTTGTTGTTGTTGAGACCCAGACCGTCCGACCTACCAGAAAGTGTAAGTAACCGTTTGGACGGCCGGGAAGTGCCACCCAATTTAGAACGGAACCCAGTGGGGGAGGCATCCACAGCGACCGTAATCTCCTTCCCCTACCACCAACCTCTCGGAAGGACTTACGGACCCACACGATGAACGAGATCGTACTCCGCATGAACACGGAGGTAGTTGTGGCAGCGTGCAAATCCAGAGCGCAAACCACAAGGCTGCCGCGCCCGAAATGTGCCAATAGCATGCGGTGTTCCCAAGTGGTCACCCACCCAAGTACTAACCGCGCCCGATGCTGCTTGACTTCCGTGATCCAATGAGAACCGCTGTTTTCAGCACGGTAGGGCCGTTGGCTCCTGTAATTTGTTGTGTTAAAGTTTATAGTTATTAAAATGTTAAGTTTCTAAACGTGTAGAGTTTTATTGTACGAACGAGTGCATCAGACGACATACGGAACCATTAGCAAGTATTTCAAATCTTACGTGGTTGACGTCTCCTTTCTTGCCACGCACCTACAAAGGGTGGATCAACTACATAAAGATGGATTCTACAAACCGACACACCAGAGTGGTGACATATTTCCCAAAAATGGAATCAACACATTGTAATAAAATTCGAATATTTAAAATCGTGAGATTACTTCATCTAATAGATATTTTAACAATGTATAACGTTTCTTAGGTTGTCGGGATAACAATCTAACAATCATTCTAAACGGCAAATATGCAAATTAATCTTTAACGTATGCTACGTCTTACATT
This sequence comes from Amaurobius ferox, assembly GCA_951213105.1. Taxonomy (NCBI): domain Eukaryota; kingdom Metazoa; phylum Arthropoda; class Arachnida; order Araneae; family Amaurobiidae; genus Amaurobius; species Amaurobius ferox. The sequence continues at coordinate 95,727,063 of OX578135.1, forward strand.
AATTACCAAACATAAGTTTATTATTTATTATACTTTAATTATAAATTCTTATATATTAATTAAGTTTTTTTTATAAATATTTTATTATAAATCATTACATTGTAGCGATTTCAACTCACATCAACTCTTGGACTATTAATCTTTTAATATTTATTAATACATCCTGAGATGCGTTATAGGGTCTCATTTATAACAGTTTACAAGTTTCAACCCTCCATCTCTTCTTTAACCCGTTGTCACAGTTACATAATTACGTTAATTGGGTTACATCTAAGCTACATTTTTTATACAAAACGTTAATGAAACTGAGAAGAAATATCTGTTATATTAAATAAAGATTACATTAAAGTTAATATAACTTTTTTAAATTAGTTAGATTCTATTCATCTAATATACGACCATTGTGGTAGCGGTTTCAGAACCAACTTGCGGGAGCAGATTCCGCTACACGCAAAACCAAAGTGATCGTAAATATCACAGCAAAAAACAACATAGCGGTTAGTATTATTTGTAACCCAGGCATTATCATTTGTGCAAAACTTTCCCAGTCTAGAAGAATTGAATTCTAGATGGTAAACAGTGAGAAGGAAGAATGAAGGCATACGAGTTTGAAAACATATTTATCAATCAAACAAAATATATTTATTCAAATTACTTAGCATTAATTTTCACTTTCAATATTCAGTAAGTATTTCATCTTTCATTAAGAGCATTTTTCTCAATATCATAATCAACAAATTTAATATATGCTCATCATAGTGAATATTATTAAACATACAACTCAATTCAAATTATAGATATTATATTTACTTAAACAATAAATGTGCCTGTTTTGAATCCTTTTTAATTTAGACTGCCATGGAACTCCAAGTTCCAGAATTTATATCAATATGTTACCTTGTACCGGGAGGTGCACTTAAAGGAATTTCACTAAATTATCCAAAAAGTTCAAAATGGGCTTCACAAGAGGAAAATAGGACAGATCATCCAAACCGAAAAATGTTCCAACATTTCAACCAGAATGGCACAACTCAAACCCATCAGCAAAATGTCTGCCACGAGAACAAACCAGCTCAAAAAGGGAGCAACCACAATTTCCTAAAATAAAAAAAATAAAATTTAGAAATTTGTAAAAAGAAAAGTGAAATTCGTCAGGATCCGCAGCTTCTTCATCAAGGATCTTGAAATGGTTTCTTAACAGAAACAACGGTACAGCCATCGAATTTTAGCCATTTCGGCCATTCTTTGTCTTAAAGTTTTTAAGACAAAAATTCAATGCGTCTTCACTTCATCGGAGTCCAGGAGAGAAGGCGAGGAGCAAAAACGAAAAAGTCTCACTTCTCCAAAAAGCCGCTTCCTGATTGGCAGGAAAGCGGGTGCACGGCAACAGAGCCTCATCTCGAGGCACGACGTCACACCAGCCGAGACAGAATTCTTCCTCCAAACTAACCGTTCCGAACAAAACTCCGTTTCCCTTGAAACGGCAATTCGAACAAGGCTTAGCAAACTTTCAATACAGGCACAAGAGAGAAAAGAGAGTTTTTCTCTCGGAAAACACAAACAGCTCATGGCGCACAGAATGGCGACATGACACCATTAAAATCACCTTGATGATGAATATTTAAACATAGCAAAACATCTACAGGTAGGAAACCACTGAAATTGTTCATACTCGTATAAAAAGTCTTTATGGATCAATTTCCATCAATCTATGTCTAGGTTCCGAGACATATTTTTTTCGAATACTAATTTCAAAATTCATATTTCATATAAAAATTATTTAATAAAATAAAAATCATGTTTAAAATATTATGTTAAAAATATGTAAGGGTATCGTAGTAGTAATGTAAAACAAAAAAAATCTGATGTGTACCGCACATGACTTTTCTTATATAATGACATGAATTTACGCCTTTAACGGTGAAAAAGTGATTAAGAGTGCATAGTGCTTGAAACGTTAAATTGCACATTTGGGGCTTTTCCGGATGACAACATATAAAACTTTTTCGTACCCAATTAACTTATATTTTACATACCCAATATTAACTTATATGCTCACGCTCCCACTTTTCACCTGACATTTTTAGAATTCGAAGTTCTTTTGGGTGTGTAATAGTGTTTATTTGCAATAAATATGTCAGTCAGGGGTTAAAATTTTAAGCAGATAATTTCCTTCTAAATCACAACTGCCAAATGTACTAAAATGATCAAGGGCAAGTACTAAAATTAAAATAACATAACGGTGAGTATTTCATACTGGCAATAATTCTGCCAAAGTTTAAATTTCATTTAATTTCGTTTATAGCCAGAAATGCCACAGGTAAATTTGTTCAGCGACAACTATTTGGACGCGTACAGTAAAGGACAAAGCAGATAATATTCTCCCCATAGAATATGAGATTGCAAAAAATTTTAAATGAAATATTTATACGTACTGTGCATATCAACCAGCAATATTTTAAAAGTATATTTTATTTAAAGAATGATTTTGATGATTTAGCAAAGCACCAACTGCAAAATTAGATCAAGAAATCTGTTCCCAAGGAGGTTACAGCGAATAAAAAATATGATGTAGACTTTCCTTATATAACGCAATGAATCTATTTCTTTGGCATCAAAATTAACAATTATTATCAATATTGATAGCATCCTCAATAAGCAATTTAGTCCATATATTTAAATATTTTAATAATAAATTCATCAATTACGAGTAATTTTCATTAACTTGACGTCATTTTTGCAATTTTGATGATATTTTGGTCAATGTTGGCTAAATATCGTCAAGTTGGCGATATTTAGAAGAGTAGTTCTAAATATCGACAACTCGGTATATAATAAGAGGTATACCGATCATAATGACGGAATTAAATATACGCCGAACATTATATCCCATTTGGCGTCATTTTTATCAATTTGATAATATTTTTTATCAATTTTGCAACATTTTTAAAAAGTCGCCAAGTTGGCGATATGCCGCCAAAATCCGTTGCCAAAATTTCGCCAAAAGTTACGGAAACTACGGGAAAAATAGGTTATTCTTATAGTAGAGTCTTATATTATTCTTATCAATTAGGCGACATATTTATAAATTTGGCGACGTTTAAGAAACTTGCCAAGTTGATAATAGTCCACCAAATTCATCGCCAAAATTTCGGCAAACATTATAGTTGGAGACATAGGTTATTCTTATAGTGGATAAGCGATTAATGGCGTGCAAATACAAAACTATTACTCAGAGTATCTTCTCTTATAGTAGATTTTTATATTCTTTCCAAGATATTGAATTTTCATCATTTTATTTTCATTGATTTAGCGTCATTTTTATCAATTTGGTGACATTTTTGTGGCATTTTTTTGGCAACATTAAAAACTCGCCGAGTTAGCGCTATTCTGCCAAATTCATTGCTAAAATTTCGCCAAGCATTGTAGATAGAGAAATAGGTGATTCTTATAGTAGATAAACGACTAATGGAGTTAAATTACAAAGCTATTAGCCAAAGTGTCTTCTCTCTTGAATGGAACGAGCTAGATCTACGAGAATGATGATAATAAATTTATCGTATTATATTACATATGAAAAGTTAACATATTTCACAATAGTTAATACTTGTTTTTTAAATTGTGACTTTTTGATAAATTTGTTTGAAAAATGTGCAATATCTCGATAACGGTTCATGCTAGCGTTCTAAAGTTTAAATCAATCGATTTTTAATGAAAAATGATTACATTAGAAGTGATTATTCACGTTAATTTATGGAACGTTTAAATTTTTTGTCTTTTTTTTTTCAAAATTTCATTTCAAAATTTAGGAGAGTTCTAAATATTCGATTGCGTGTAAAAACAATAGGCTTCCAGTATTCACCGATTGTGATTTTTGTACTGAATTTTGTTCGAATCGCTTCATATCGTCTCCACAGACTCACTGCTACACACACACATACTCCCCCCCCCCACACACAGACATCACCTAAAAAGCGTCTAATTCGTGTTGAGAGACGCTGGAAACATGCTCTCCCGTTGAATACTCCAATTCCAATTTTCGATCCTGTCACAATAATTTCCTTATACATTATACTCTGTATATAAGAAACGTAAAAATCAGCATGATAAGATATTTATTAGATGTGATATCAACATGATAAGATAATTATAAGATGTGAAAAAAAGTCTAGGAAACGAATTTAATATTAGGAGCTCCAAACATTACACACACATAACACGAGGGCGCGGTAGCCCATTGGTTAGCGCGCTGGAGTTGCACTCGGTAGGCCCGGGTTCGATTCCAGCCGCTGCCAAATCTGCCGCCGTGTTCATGCGGAGTACGATCACGTTAAACATGTGGGTCCGAAAGTCCTTCCGAGAGGTTGGTGGTAGGGGAAGGAGGGTACGGTCCCTGTGGATGCCTCCCCCACTGGGTTCCGGTCTAAATTGGGTGGCACTTCCCGACCGTCCAAACAGTTACCTTACACCTTTCTGGTAGGTCGGACGGTCTGGGTTTCAACACACATAACACGAAAACGTTTCATCACAATAACTTGAAATTTGGTTGAATTTTGCTCAAAGATTCGAAATGTGTTGTTAAAGTTGGGTCTTCCCATTGGAAATTTTAAAGTTTGTTCTCGTTTTAGCATGAAGGCGGCCCCTCATACAAACGTTATACACAATAATAAAGTACGTTAATCATAATAAAATGGCATCTCAAAACTTACTGTACGATGAAAAATGCGCATTTTTTTTTCTCAGCTGTACATTGCACATTACTGTCCTTACTAAAAACATTTTTGGCACTATACTAACAGCTTTTTCAACACACTATTTAAATATTTTCGAACATTAAGCAAACGATTTGTTTACGTTATACATCACTGGGCTGCCAATAGCCCAATAATTTTTTGCTCTTTGTGTTTTTTAATTCATTGAAATAAGATAAATTCATTTTATCACATACAGAAAAATATGATGTTGTCAGCACATGACTTTCCTTATATAATGCATTTAACTTACTTCTTTCACAGTGAAAAAAGATTTTGTTTAAGCTCCTTTGTACATTGATTTCAACGTTAAATTTTACATTTGATATTTTTTCGGATAACAACATGTAAAACTATTTCGAAGAACCCAATAAACTTATATTCACACAACTCTAAATTAACAATTATCAATGTTGATAGAATCCTCAATAAGACATACAGTCCATGTATTAAAATACTTTAATAATTAATTTATCATTTAGCAGTCAGTTCCATTAACCTGGCGTCATTTTTGCAATTTTGACAATATTTTAGTCAATATGGGTCGACATATTGCCATGTTGGCGATATTTTGATGGATTATTTATTTGCCTGTTTTGCAAAATTTATCACCATGTGTTACGGACAAGCGGAGAGAAGAGAATTTCTTATATACTGGAAGCTATACTCTTAATATGACGGAATTCAAAATTTGCAAAACATTACCTCCCATTTAGCGTCATTTTTATAAATTTGGAAACATTTAAAAAAGTCGCCAATTTGGCGATATCCTGCCAAATTTTTTGCCAAGCGTTACGGACGGACAGAGAAATGAGCTATTATAAACGATTCTTATGACGATGCTTATATAGATATAGACTTTTCATCAATTAGTCATCATTTTCATTGATTTAGCTTCATTCTCATCAATGAGGCGACATTTTCATCAATTTGGAACCATAAAAAAATCACCAAGTAGGCGATATTCCACCAAATTCGTCATCAAAATTTCACCAAGTTTTACGGGAGCAAAACTAATTTCTTCTCATAATAAATTCTTATATTCTTTCCAAGACATTGAATTTTCATCAATTAATCACCATTTTCATTGATTTAGCGTCATTCTTAACAATATGGTGACATTTTTATAATTTTGGTAACATTTTCCTCAATTTGGCAACAGTTAAAAAAGTCGCCAAGTTGGTGATATTCCTCCAAATTTGTCGCTAAAAATTTCGACAATTACATTACCTCCCATAACGTATTTCATCCAATTCTGGTGTCGATACCTACTCAATAGACAATGCTTTTAAACTTTTTAATTGGATTTGTTTATCTACTCCTCTTTGTTGAGGAGTTTATTATAATCACTTTTCTGATTCTCCGCTAGAAGTGCTGCAATCACTTTTATTCCATCGGACATGGTCACTTTACTCTAGATAAACTTAAAGCGTTTACTCAAGGACCTTTCTTTGTATCAGTTTTTTTTCAAAATGTGTTTCGCGGAATCCTGGGTTAATGAGACACTATTGCTGAGGTTCCGCGATTTGATATTTTCATCTAAATTTTCTTAATAAAACAAACGAATAAAATGTGGAATGAATAATTTGGACTACAATGTATATATTTATTTTTTATTTTGGGGTTCCGTCATTAAATTGGGTCTCAAAAGGGTTCCATGAACAAAAAAATGGGAAAAACACTGCCTTGCATAAATATCGGCATGCTTAAGGAATTTTCTAAAAACCCTGTAAACTGAAAAAGACCTTAAAAAGTATGAAAGTAACTACAAATATAGCATAAAGCAAATGAGTAACGATATTAACTGGTTTTGGAGTCAAAAGTAGCCTCCTTCTTCAGGATAAAAGGATAATGTAACCATAGTAACAGAAGGCCAAAAAGGCATTTGTGCCTACCCGGTTTCTTGTTTTTATTAATGTGGTATTTATGGACGACTATTGCTATATATTTGGAAACAGTTTGTTCGATTTAATTTAAAAACAGACAAAATATAACTGTCTTTACATTAATGGAGGAAATGTTCTCTTTCAAAATGGAGATTGCAGTTCGACTCCTGAAACACAGGTTCTTAACATTTTGTTTTTATATCTTTAAGTATTTACTCAGCACCCGTGCAATATTATCAATAAAAACGCTCTTAAAATATTCTGAGAAATGTTACAAATACCCCGAATATTTAAAATAAAACTTGTCAGTGTCTATGAAAATTCATTTTAATTTTTTTATTACATTCATTTTACTCATATCTGGCAGCATCAAACCTTCAACAAAAGGCTTAAATAAAATATTTTTCAGTGTTTTCTTGCTGGCACATCAGTTATTTGGAAATATATGGTTATTAAAATATTCTGAGAAATGTGAAAAATACCTTGAATATTTAAAATTTAAACTATCACATTTAAATGTTTTTGCAATTTATACAAAAAAATAAAACTTAATTGTTAATGCACATGAAAATACATTTAGAATTTTTTTATAAACTTTTACATTTATGTTACATCTATTTGGAAGCATCAAAACTTCAACAAAAAGTTCAAATAAGACATTTATCAGTGTTTTCCTGTTGGCAAATCAGTTATTTGGAAATAGATGCTGTCGAAGGCTTGCAAATCTTCCTTTTTATGACTTTGAGGATCGTATTAACTTAAAGAGCCATAACCATTTATTAAATCGGAAATCCTATGGAGGGGGAAAAAAGGGATAAAAAAGTGTCTGGGAATAGCGTTGCACTTTTATTGCTTCCCATAAGCCCGAGTTACGAGTTTACGAAAAGGTACATTTCTGCGAAAGATATTTGCAGGCGGGAAAAAAAATCAGGGGAAAAAGTAACATTATCCCTTGCAAAATTCTAGTACAGCATTTTGAAATTTTCAAGAAGCAGTTTGGTATTCCTTTTTTTATTATTATTATTATTATTATAAACATGAATGTTGAATTTTCCGAGATCAAAATTTCTAGTTTTTTTACTTGCAATACGTGATAGCAGAAAGTACTATGATGGGACAAAAATTCGAATTCGAGTTTTTAACAGAAAAACACGTTTTAAACATCCCTGAACTCGAATCGAACGTTTTTAAAGTGATATCTGTGTGTGTGTGTTGTGAAGAGTCTTGTTGCTACAATCAAGAATCGAACCCTGGATCTCCGAACTGGCCAGCCGACTTTCTACCGTTAAACTACTGGGACGAAATTGCAAGCTCTTATCTTCGGAGTGAACTCTGTAGCATTTGTGTATATGTTTGTGTTTTATATTATGTATAATGTTGTATGTGTGTGTGAGTGTGTAAGAGACTGTGGATGCAATTTATCAATAGCAAAGGAAGTGTCTCAAATGTAATTAGGTACGATGATTACAATCAGGGAATACTGGGACCTTGTTGGTTTTAAAAGCGATCGAATATTCTCCCCTTCCTTTCCCAATTTTCAAATGACATTTTTTAAATGTCAAGATATATTACAATATACATAATCACTGCAGACATACTTTTTTATATTTGTAAAGGAAAGAAATGAGTTTCAGAACACTATGAACCGTTCTTGAGATATTGCGCGATTTGTGAATGACTTTCTGAAAAAAAAATTAAAATATCCTCCAGCTCCTTCTATACTGTAAATAATTACTCCGTTAATATGTTATTTTCATATGAAAACGAATGACATAAACTACAAAAGGGCAATATGAGTCGCTCACATGTTATTGGACCGTTTACGAATAAATATTCCACAAATATTGCTTTTTCATATATGCAAATAATATGCAACAAATCTGTTAACATCATTCTCATGGATCGAGTTCTTTTTATTTACAAGCAACTTATTTCGCTGTAGTCAGTAGTTGTATTTTTTTCACGGGATATTAATTTAATATCAGTTACATTTTGGTGAAGATTTTGATTGATGATTGATATGAATAAGTCATTCTGATTGGACTAATAATTTGCCAGAATCGCCAAATTTCTATTTATGCGATGTTACAACGCATGCGTATTTGTGTGCCGTTTATTTTAAGCACAATTCTTTCGCTATGTAAGAAGTAAAGCTATTTAATTATACGGGTAAAAGCATGTGTTCTTCACATGAAATTTTGATAATGTGATTTTCAAGCTTTACCTAAAAATAATATCCCTTATAAGGTTAAAATAGAGTTAGATTTGCAGAACACAAATATATTAAATATAGTCCTTAACTATGGGTTGTGAAGTCTAAAGAACCCTTCGATTATTATTTCTCTCAGTATGCCTTATAATTTATGTTTCTTTAAACTAACCATCCTAACTGGTTCGGTTGTTGGACAAATCACCGAGCTAATCAGCATTTTCTGCGTTCCTACGATAGAATAGGAATATGTTTCAGATCGTGAGAGTTTCGGTGTTTTTGAGTAGAGGGTTCTTGGAATGACAGAAGGGTTCTTGAGTAGACGATGGAGGATTCGAGTAGTGGGTGGAAGGAAAACCCATTCGATGCAACGATGACTAGGAAGAGTCTGGTATCCGTGGTGTGGCAGCAATACGTGGCGAAGTAACATAATTCTGGAGTAAACATATAAGTTTTGTAAATGCGTATCCATGTAAACATTATCACCAGCCAAGTATATTGTAGCAACTTGTGTATTTGTCATTTATTCTGGGCGTGTTGTTGATTGTTGAAACCCAGACCGTCCGACCTACCAGAAAGGTGTAAGGTAACTATTTGGACGGTCGGGAAGTGCCACCCAATTTAGACCGGAACCCAGTGGGGGAGGCATCCACAGGGACCGTACCCTCCTTCCCCTACCACCAACCTCTCGGAAGGACTTACGGACCCACATGTTTAACGTGATCGTACTCCGCATGAACACGGCGGCAGTTCTGGCAGCGGCGAGAATCGCGCGCTAACCACTGGGCTGCCGCGCCCGAAAAGAGCCAACAACACGCGGTTTTCCCAGGTGGTCACCCACCAAAGTACTAACCGCGCCCGATGCTGCCTGACTTCGGTGATCTAACGAGAACCGGTGTTTTCAGCACGGTACGGTCGTTGGCTTATTCTGGGCGTGTGTAATAACAATTAGTATATATATATGTTGTCCGTTGCTTCAAACAACAAGCTGTTGTAATTTCTGTGAAGTCCCCAATAAACTGAGTTTGATATTTAAACAGTGCTGTTTTGTGTTATTGCCCTTGGAAGGGACCGAATGGTTGATATATCAAGTACTTTAAGTTTAAGTCAAGTAGCTTTTGACAGAGTAAGTAAAAATCCTCTGCAACGGCATCTAAAGATAATAAAGAGACATTTAAACTTTACACGGTTTCACTGTCCCAACCAATGATCTGTAATGATAATTTTATAAACCGCTGATCAAAGGGACCGAAAAGAGCAACTACTGACAAAAAGGGAGCATATGACGTGATTAAGAAAGTTAATAAAATTCGTATAGTTTACCTGAATTACGCTCCGTCGTGAAAAACCGTTACAACCCTCCAATTTTTTACACTGATAATACTTATTAAAACCGGAAATAGGAAATTATAATATTGGCCATGGCAGACTGCTTTTAAGTTTTTTAAATTCAAATCCTTTATTAACTTGAATTTTAACGTAGCATCTGCAACATTATTTATTTTTGCAAATATGAGCTTTTGAAAACAAACCCAACTCCTGCTATGAGACCAAAATCGAAGCATTGTTAGACCAGAGTGGTGAATCGCCGAATATAAAATATTTCTAAAACTCGACTTCAAATATTGTAAATGTTCGTACATACCTCCCACTGTATGGAACTTGCTGAACACTTCGTAATTGCGGCACCACCATAGCTTTGGCTTGGTCCATGAAGTCACACAAGAATGTTAATTTTCTGCGCTTTTCCCTCCTTCATTTCGAACATTTCAACACAGTCTCATTATTTATAATCAACTCCACTTTCGCTCAAACTTTCAAACATCGTTTACCATGTTTATTTTTTTATTAAAGACACAGTTTTTTAAACATGGCTTCGGGGAAGTCCGCCTTCTGGAATTTGTTGGCTTCTCATTGGGTGTAACTTTCATTGGAGTATGTTTAGCCATCATCAGCGACACGGGTTTAGGAGCAGGTCTTTGATTAGGTGTTGGTTCATACCCTTTACAGATCCGAGACTTGCATCTTACTATTATGTCTCCTGTCATTTATTGCGTTTCAGTCTTAATTAGAATATTTATTGGTTACAAACCAGGGTCCGATATGTTGTCAATGTTGAGGCTGTTTCGTCTCGCCAATTAATCAGCTCAATTCACTACACTGACGTTTTTTATGTTTTAATTTATTAAATCTCTTGTATTTGACCTTGCATGATTGAATCTCAACTCTTCAACTGGCCAGCCGATTCTTTACCCATTTAGTTACAGAGCAAGAGTCCAAAGTATTTTCGTCGAAGTGTGAGGTCTTACAAACTATATCGTCTAATAGTAGATTGGCATAAAATTTCCGATCTGAACGACCACATCCGCATTCTCTGCTTTTTTCCTTTTCTGTCTAGCATCCTGTGCTGTCTTGTAATTGTGATTGGGACCATAATTTATAGGGTCCACCTTAAAATAATATCTGGATATTTTATTAATCTCCATCGTTGTATTTAGCCTGCAAGGTCAAATTCAAAAAAATATCGCCAAATTGATAAAAGAAATGCAGCTAAATTGATAAAAATCACGCATCAAAGAAAATCCAAGATATATTACCAACTTGGATATATTTAGCCCCAGATTGACGAAGATATCATCAGAATTCTAAAAATTATACCAAATTAATGAAAATAACGCCTAACTGGTGATTTTTTTATTAAAATAGTGCATATATGAACAATATTGATAATTTTGATGCGAAAGAAGTTAATTAATTGCATTATATAAGAAAAGTCATGTGCTTCTATATCATATGTTTGAGTCGCTGTAACCTCCTTAGGCACAGCTTTCTTGATGTTCTGGAATGCTGGAGTAAATCATTGATTGATCGAAATCATGTTTTAAATAAAATATACTTTTAAAATATTGTCGATTGATATGCACAGTACATGTAAATATTTCATTTTAAAATTTTCGCAATTTCATATTCTGTGGGAGAATATTATCTGCTTTAAATGCACGCGTCCAAATAGTTGTCGCTGAACAAATTCACCTATGACATTTCTGGCTATAAATGAAATTAATTGAAATTAAATGAAATTTAAACTTTGGCAGAATTATTACCAGTATGAAATACACACCGTTATATTATTTTGATTTCAGCATTTAACCTTGGTCATTTTAGTACGTTTGGAAGAAGTGATTTAGGAGGAAATCATCTGTTTAAAATTTTTCCCCTCGCTTACATATTTATTGCAAATAAACACTATTACACACCCAAAATAACTCCAAATTCTAAATATGCCAGGTGATAACTGTGGGTGTGGCCATATACACAGTTGATGCCTCAACTATTTACAATTAAATGTTACATTTTCAAAATAATACTTATTTTCTATAATTGAACATAATTATTCGGATTTTCAAATTGCTTAATTTCTTATAGAAGATATGTTTTCCGTAATCCTTGACTGATGGATTAATATGAAAACGTTAAGTACAAGGCACACTTTACAATTATTAGAAAGTATATAGTATATATATATATATATATAAACTCTATTGGCAACTGTGGCGTAAACTTTACACATTCCAAAGGAAATTCAGACGGCAGATCATATTCTCAACACTGAATTAAGAATATGATTGAATAAATGGAATTTCAAAATAAAACTTTCAATTCTATCCCTTTTAGTAAGATATTGAAAACACATCAAAAGCATCTTCCTATAACAGATATAAATATTAGAACGACTTACAGTTACGAAATTCCTTTAGGAAGAAAAATTTACAATTATAACTTATTAAGTAAAAATCTTTTGATTGGAAATAATGTAATATGTAATTGTAACACCAATCCTTATAAAGATCCTGTTATAGGTCATATAGTTACAAGTAAACTTGAAGTAATCAATAATAATGCCTTAATAAGAGCTTTCAAATTAGGCACCAAATACCGTAATCCACACCAAGGAAATCCACTTGATACATTTACAAAGAATTTAGAAGCATTTATTTATAAGATGTCTATAAAATTCAGCATCCCGGATTTTACATTCAACAAATGGAGATCCAGTGTTTTGAATGATTTCGAGTATTATTACAAAATGTATTATACTCGTCAAAAGGGATGTAAACTGGATATAAAGAATCTTAAGTTATTGCAAGAACAATATATAATAACGTACACCGATAAAGTACCTGGTAATTATGCATTTACTTGCAAATACATTTACATAAAAACCCTTATGGCAAATTATGAAAATCAAGCATTATACAGCAGGATAACTATGACAAACCAAGTGATTAATGACAGAATCAAAGCCTTATATCTTAAGGCAGGTATTAAGTATACAGAAAGAATAAAATATCCATATTTAATAAATATACCCAAGCTTCATAAAACTCCAAAAAGCTTCAGACCAGTAACAGTTGGATACAAAAATTACCTAACTAAAGCTAACAAATTGCTTCTCGCAATATTGAAACCTATATTAAGGAAAATTAAAGATTGGGGATTTTATATTGTCGAAAATAACTACGAGGTAATAGAGATCTTAAGACCTCATCAAACAAAATTATTTTTCAGAACCTATGATTTTAAGGAACTATTTAACAATATTGAACTCAAGGTATTATACCGAATACTGAACTCGTTGTACGGGGAATTTGAAATGCAAAAATATATAGAAATCGAAAGATATAGATCTCTGATAAAGATTGTTATAGAAGAAAATTACCTATATAACGGACTGAATTTCTATAAGCAAATCAAAGGCATCCCCATGGGCGGGGGATGCTCATCAATTTTGGCAGACATCTATATTGATCATTTTGAAAAAATGTCCCATATTAACAATGAAATAATTTACATACGTTACGTTGATGATTTGTTAATAGCTTATGAAAACGAAAATTTTCAAATGAATTTTGAATTTTATCACTCAAATTTAATATTGGAAGAAAATCCACCAACCCAGAATAATGAAGTAAATTTTCTAGATCTCAGTATTGATTTCAGCCATAATATACTTTCATTCTATATATATGATAAAAGAATAACTTATAATATTACTACAGCAGGAATAATACATTGGACCTCTAATTTACACTTGAATATATTTAGAAATGTATTTATTGGGGGTCTAGCGAGAACAAAAAGAATTGTAAGCAGTGACGTCACCAGACTGCAAAGTGACAAAAAATTCTTACTACAGGCATTCATGCAAAAATATCCAAAGCAGTTTATGATACATTACATCAAAAATTACTACGGAATAAATGAAATATATGGATTGAGTTTGTGTAAATATTTGAGGTCATTATGAAATTTGATCGTACATCTTTGTAAGTTATGACATCACAGACATCTAATCTGCTGATTTGAAAGTTTTGATGTTATAAATAGGTAGCATGTGCAGGAACTTGGCTGTCTCTATGACTTGGACCATACTTTTTCATATCACCTTCCTTTATCAAGGGTCTTGTGATAATTTTGATTGTCACTGCGGAGGTTGGCTAATGTCAGTGCTGGCATCCAGGAGTGCATGCCGCGGCATTAAAGACATGCATGTTGATAACTGGGGAGAAAGGTCACTACCCCTTACCGCCTTTGTGTAAGCACTTTACGTTACCTTCCTTCTTCTTTTATATCTCCATTTATGTCTTTATATATTTTAGTGTTTTATGCTGCTGTGCGCAAGTACACTAAAATTTATTTCAATAATTTTCTTTAGAAATCTTTCTATTTTTACATATATATATATATATATATATATATATATATATATATATATATATATATATATATATATATATATATATATATATATATATATATATATATGTATATATATATAGATATATATATATATATATATACACTATCCTTCAAAAGTTAAATCCTGAATAATTCAAAAAGTTCGGAGCGAACTCGAGCAAAACGATGTTCTCAAAAAACGTCACTTGGAAAAAGGTGTTAAAATTCTGAAAATAGACCGATGCTATGGAAATATTTTCATTCGCATTCTGATATCTACTTTATTAACCCTTTAAGCTTAGTTGACGAGTTCAACTCGTCATACATTGCACTACCGCTAAGCGAGTTTGACGAGGTAGACTCAACATGCACTTTTAAAGCCGAGACTCCTTTGTGTTTGAGGGAAATAACACATCATATGATTTTTTTATGAGATATTAACTGTGTTTACAATCTTTTACATTAGATGGAAGTAGTAGTCCTACAAACTAAATTTTATCAGAGGCAGTATTTCGTAAACATGTGCAAAATAAACTCAGTTTTGTTGGGATTTTTGTTGGGATTTGGCGGTCTCAAATGCTTTCAATCTTATTCCAGCAAAGCATAAGTTATCTCACACCCTGCAAAAAAGAGCCAACTAGGCGATGTGTTACACGTTATGCATCCAATAAAACTTAAAACGGGCAAGAAGCTTAGGAAATAAACCAGGACATAGTGTCCAGACTGTGAAGTTGCTCTTTATGTTTTAAAAAGTGTTGTGTGTGCTCTTTATGCTTCCATGTTTTAAAATTTATCGCACCAAGAGGAACTATTAAAAATTGGAATTGTATGTTTTTTATTTACTTATCTGTTATTATACATGTTTATTTACTTAATACTTATTTCAGCAAAACATCTTCTCATTCAATCAACAATCAATGGTGAAAAGGATATGGGAGAAAAAAACTCCCCACTGCAGTGCTCGTGAAGGAAAATAAATGACACCCTTAAAGGGTTAATTTAAATACGCTTTCAACAAGAATCTTATTACGAATGTTTAAAATGTCTACACTGGAGTCTCCTTTGAAAACCAGACGAAGTAAATACCAGTAGGGCAACCTTTCCTATAACGTGAACAACCTTTCCTATGGCAAGGGTTGCCATATGCTTATGTTCGACAAAAGTTACCAGATCTGGCGATTCATCGCCAATTTGGCGACATTTGGCGATATTTTGAAGGTTTGAAAAACACATCGAAATAATGGATATTCTACGGAATATTAGAGATTTCTAGAAGAGAAGAATTAGAGAGTCTATAAAAAAGGTGTATTTACTCAGTTGGAGAGCAGCTACCATGATACGAGCTGCATTGGACTGGGACACTGTTTTGTGAATAATAGCTGCTATTATGTGAAATGCGATGCGTCATTGTTTCGAGAATAATATCGGTTAATTTTGTGAAATTAGTGGAGCATTGAAGTGCTACTTTACTGCATATTGTTCTTGTTTACGATTTTCTTGTGAATGCACATATTAGTTATCGGAGCCAACGGCCGTACTGTGCTGAAAACACCGGTTCTCGTTAGATCACCGAAGTCAAGCCGCATCGGGCGCGGTTAGTACTTGGGTGGGTGACCACCTGGGAACACCGCGTGCGGTTGGCACATTTCGGGCGCGGTAGCCCGGTGGTTTGCGCGCTGGATTTGCACGCTACCGCAACTGCCGCCATGTTCATGCGGAGTACGATCACGTTAAATATGTGGGTCCGTAAGTCTTTCCGAGAGGTTAGTGGTAGGGGAAGGAGGGTACGGTCCCCGTGGATGTCTTCCCCACTGGGTGCCGGTCTAAATTGGGTGGCACTTCCCGGCCGTCCAAGCGATTACCTTACACCTTTCTGGTAGGTCGGACGGTCTAGGTCTCAACAACAACAACATATTAGTTATCGAGAAATTTGGACTCATTTTTGTATCCTGAGCGCACACCCACGATTTCAGAGGATATGTCGTAACAAATTGGTGTCAGAGGTAGGTTTCCTTTTAATTTGACAAGCGATTATAGCTCCCCCAACAAGAAAAACTATAAAGGAATAGTTAATTGAGATGATGGCACCCCCCTCTCCGGTGCCGGAGAAAATAAGAGGTTTTGAACAGTCTTTCCAGTATCTCCAGAAGCACCCTTGTGACCAAAAAGCTGAATCTTTGCATATTTGTGGCATTGACCAATCGAATTGTGGAACTCCTCCTGGGGCGGAGACTATGAAGTATTTAAAAGTATTTCCAGACCTTCAAGCAGCCTCTCCAGCGGTTTAGAACGCTGCAAACACTTGAACCGAACATTTAACCATTGGACCGAAACTGACGGAGACAGATTTTCGATTTTCTCCCGCAGTGCACACAATGAGAGGGAGTGGTATAGTTTCTAACAACCCACCTGAGGAACTGGGGTCACTGGAGATATGAAAGGCTAATACTTGATTACGGGGTAGGATCTAACCGGCATCCATCTTTTTTTCCAGAGTAAAAATCGTGACTTTTAAAGTTCTTTAAAATTTGTATTTTGTGTTGCATCTGCTCTAAAACTGTTTTCCTTTTACGTAATTTTTGTGCATCTATATTCTACGCCCACGCAATTACACTATTTTTGAGTTTAAATGATCATCGAACTTTGATTATTTCTACAACGAAGCCTAATTTTAAAGGACGTAGAATGTAAACAAGTGATTGTAAAGATGAGTTGTATAAGAATTGCTGTATTGTTTTCATGCAAAATTATTTAACTGTGGAGTCTGGAATGAATCTGTGTATGAATGAATATTTACTGATTTTACATAGAGAACCGGACGATTTATATTTCGATGACGTCATTTGAAAAAGTTTACAAGTAAAATAAATTATAGCAGTTCTGTGATAATTAAAAAAATATCACCGCTGAATGTATCGCATTTTGCATTTGAGTTGGAAAGTGTTTCATAATCAATGCTTGATTGATCATGCTTGATTGATCATGATTGCTTGATGATGCATGATTGATCATTCTTGTTTCTGCAAATTTTTGCAGAAAACTGTAGAGGAAACTGTAGAGAAAATGAAAACTTCGAATTTCAAGTTAAGATCGCGATTTTTTTTAAATGAGGCGTAATGTATTGCTGGTCCAAAAAGATCTTCTTCCAAAAAGATGCTAGTTTTTACGTTCCCTGCAATACATGGTAATGTATAGGGAAAGTATTGGAATCATACCGAAAATCACAACTCGAGTTTTCGACAGATCTACACGTTTCAAGACCTCTAGAACACGAAAAAACCATTTTTAACGTGACGTCTGTGTGTGTGTCTGTGTGCCTGTGTGTCTGTCTGTCTGTCTGTGTGTCTGTCTGTGTGTCTGTCTGTCTGTGCAGATTTTGCATCCACTCTAACTAAAAAACTAATGAACCGAATTTCACAAAATTTGGTTGGTAAGTCACTTGTGAGCGAGTCTGGTGCTGATTAGTTTTGGGTACGAATTGGAATAAAAGAACTCGCCTTTTTTGCGAAATGGCCCGCGAAATTTTGTATCCACTGTAACTGAAAAACTACTGGACCGAATTTTACAAAATTCGGTAGATGAGTCACTTGTAGCTTACCCTGGTGCTATTTAGATTTTGGTATGATTCGGAAAAAAATAACCTGCCTTTTTTTGCAAAATGGCCCGCAAAAATCGTCGAAATCTAAACTAAAGAACTAGGTATACTCAAATATATCCATTAAATGCTCGTTTAATACGTAATTTTTAACGAAGAAAAGAATAAGATCAACACCATTACACTAGGACTAGCCGTTCTCGAGATATTCTAGTTTTACCTATTTTCTCTACGCCATCTTTGAAAATAAGTCCAGTTACCGAATGAGAAAGAAAATTGAATTAAAAATGAAATAAATTTAATTAAAATAAAGAGAATGTGGATATAAGTCTGCGGAGAAAGTCATGTGCTGCCCACATCAGATTTTTTATACAGCTTTTAAAAAAATAAAAATGAATTATTTTGAATTATCCAAGATTTCTCAGCGTTGTTCATATTCAATTTATCTCTATCCTTAAACTTCTCGAGTTATTGGCTTCAAAATATATCACAGTCAAGAGGTAGTGTTCTTATTTGGTCACGTTTTACAATAATTTTAAAGACTTCGTAACTTAAAATTTATCTTTGTTTCCATATTTCCTCCCTTCTTACGAAGTCAGACATTGACCTTTCCTCCTGGCCTTAGGCAATTCCGACTAATGATAAGGATTGAATGGGTGGAATGGCTTTTAGACAGCATCTTTGAGTTATTTCTATCTGATTATCTCTGAAGTAAGAAGTTCTGTTATAGGTAAAAAATTTCGCGGCGGTGTCCAATTTTGATGCGATTCCACGTTGTATTTTTTACGTTGCAATTGATCCACTCGACCTGCTCAAGATGAACGTCGACCTGCTTTCGGGACCGCCCACATTTTTTGTATCTAAATTTTTGTCAATCCTTCATTCGCTTTTAATGCAATTTTCACGTTGTATTTCGCAGTGTTTAATAGACCCACTCGACCTGCTCACGCTGAACTTCGACTCACTTTTGTTGAGTTAACAATTGATTAAAATAAAAAGTGGCCATTATATTTTGACCTTTGGCTACGGGCACTGCAGCCAGTGTATATACTAAATAAGGAAAGTAATACTTCTTTACATAATCAATAAGCCCTTCAAGTCATTCTTTGATGAGGGTCTCTATTCCCTGAAGAAAAGTAAATAAAAAAATAACGCCGGTCACTAATGAAAAGTAATGGGGTAGGCTTTTGATTTCAATCCTGGGGTGGATATAAGAAAATGAAGCGGTTTTGGAAAGACTTTCAAGGCCTCTAAAAGTTTACCAAGTGACCTAGAAGGCCGAATCTTTGTTCATCAATCAATCATGGGACAGAACCTAGCACAGCCCAATTTAAGAGCTCTTAATCCCCCCCCCCCTCATATTAGAGATAGAGAAAAAGGCTCACTTTACTCTTTGGTTTTTATTTCTTCCAATTCTGAAACCAAATTTCTTACTTTGGTCACGATTGTGAATCTTACATCAATCGCCGATCTAGCTTTCACGCGTGACGATTTCGTCTCTATCGTGTCTTCACAAAGGCTGTCTCTTGCCTTCGAAACCGGTTGACCCTATTAAATTCGCAATGTATGTTGCATTTACTAAAATGATTAAAAAATGTTATTTTTATAACGGGAAACTTGATGTAAAAAGTAAAAAAAAATTGTATTTGATGAAATATTTAGAGCACTTGTAGACAGATAGCGTTTTCGAAAAGTACGGATTTTTCCCAATTTTGCTTTGCGTCCATCAGCTCAAATGATATTCGTAAGTACTAGTATCTATGCCGCATATTTATAATAGCTAAATACATAATCCTGCTAGTTCAATTCATAATATTCCGCAGTATTCTAAGTTAACTGCAAAATTCTATTCCATACTTTACACATTCCGACATCCGCTTGCCTATTTCGCAGAATGTGTGTTGGCACACTGGGCGAATACCCTGAGGCTCAACAGTAGTTATCATCGGAAAGCGTTGAAAGGAAATGCTCCCATATACCTCCTTTACTACCCCTTCTGCTTCTCCCCCACATCTATTTCATTTAGCTCTTTGCAAACTGTACAGAAACGACTAAGCAGGATTTCGTGTCTGTCAATTGAAGGTTGACGTTATATATATATATATATATATATAATATACACCCAACTCTTTTTACTTTCCTTATATACATAATGTATAAGGAAAGTATTGTGACGGGGTCGAAAATTCGAATTCGAGTTTTCGACGGGAGAGCACGTTTCAAGCATCCCTGATCACGAATCAAACATTTTTGAAGTGATGTCTGTGTGTGTGTATGTGTGTGTGTGTGTGTGTGTGTGTGTGTGTGTGTGAAAGTATGTGTGTGTGTGTGTGTGTGTCAGTGAGGCTGTGGAGACGATAACTGACGAACGAATGGACCGATTCGAACCAAATTTGGTACAAAAATCACAATCCGTAAACACTGGAAGCCTATTGTTTTTATACGTAATCGAATGTTCAGAACCCCCCTAAATTTTCGAATGAAATTTTGAAAAAATCGTCAAAAAATCAAAACCAGTAATAAAGTTACGCAAATAGACATTTCTTATGTAATTTTTCATTAGAAAACGATTGACATAAATTTTAGAACGCTTACTTGAACCGTTCTCGAGATATTGCACATTTTTCAAAAAAATTATTAAAAAGTCATATAAAATAAAAAAAAAATTTCCTCTTGAGGAACATTTCACTTTTCAGATGTAATACCATGCGATAAATTGGGTAACATCATTCTCGTGGATCAAGCTCGTTCCATTCATGAAAAAAGATACTTTGAGTAATACTTTTGCATTTTAACGCTAATAGTCATTTATTTGCTGTAAGAATAACTTATTTCTGCGTTCATAACGCTTGGCGAGATTTTGGCGACGAATTTGGCGGAATGTCGCCAACTTGGCGACTTTTTTGAAATGTTGCCAAATTAATGAAAATCTCGCCAAATGGATAAAAATGATGCTAAATCAATGAAAATGACGTCTAATTGAAGAAAATTCAATATCTTGAAAAGAATATTAGTATCTACTATAAGAAAAACCCTATTTATTTTACTGTAAAAGTACTAAATTCAATACATTATATAAGGAAAGTCATGTGTTGTCCACATCAGATTTTTTACACTGTAGATATGTTCTTCAGAAATTCGTGTAAAAAATAAAATAAGTATACATAAGTGTAAGACAGTGACTTTGAAATCGTGTTAGATCAAATAATTTTTTTAAAAAAGGAAGACTTTTTTGAACCGTGTAACTTCGAATTCGCGTAAAAAAAGGGCTGGGTGTATATATATATATATATATATATATATATGTACATATGTACATGTATATATACATATATATATATATATATATATATATATATATATATATATATATATATGTTACTACCCAGATAACTTGGATCTCATAGAAACACACATGGAAAATAAAAATCAAGTTGATTTCCTGGATATTAGTATCCTTTACGATAAAAACAATTGTTTATATACCATTTTATACGACAAGAGAAATACTTTCAAGACCATCATCAACCACGTTATCGATTGGAACTCAAATTTGAGTAAAAATATATTATGAAATATTATTGTAAATCACCTGAAACGTAATCAAAGAATCCATACTTTCAAAAAAAGATCGAACTATCAATGACAGAAGAATAATGCAAGAGGCGATTAAAAAACATTATCCCGCAAATTTCCTTAGACATTATTATAATACTGTATACATCGATGTAAAAAACGCTTATTTTAGGGATATTACTTGTACACACCTGTGATGTTATCGATTTATGAAATGGTAACTGTGTGATTCATCTACACGGAACTTACTGATAGCGCACCCTAGTGGTAGTATAATGCTATATATGGATTGCACTCTCCTTTATCAACGACTCTTTGCCTTTTTCATTATGGTTTTTTACTTCGGCTTTGTACTTCGCATTTTTCTTCGATACTTGAGTTTTGTACTCACTTCCACGGTCAGTGTCTTGTGCTCGACACCATTTCGGAAGTCAAGTTTCGGCAAAGTATTTGGTACCGGGAGTGTTACCTGGGTATAATAGCATGCTATAGCCGGGAACGAGGGGTCACAATCCCCCTCGGCCATTTGTGCTTTCCCGTTGGCTTGATTCCCATTTTTTCCTTAATACTTTTAATTTCTATAACTGCTTTACGTACTTGTGCAGCATTGCGCCATCTACGTTAAGCCTTTTTTCATACTTTTGTATGCTTTCGTTTTCTTCATCTGATTACTTTTGTATTATATTTTATATATATATATATATATATATATATATATATATACAAATCCATGATTTAGGCCTAGACTTTGTCCACATGTATAGCATTAATGCTTGGATTTCATCTGTTTTTCTTTTATCGATTCCATACCATTGATATTTGATAATTTTCTTTAACTTGATGATTCGAAATTTGTATTTTTTATTCCATTTGCTTGAAGATTTGCTGATTTATACTTTTATTTTGTAAGAATGTTAGAAAGTTTGGTTTTTCGAGTTACAGCTTCTCACTTTCCTTTTCATTGGACTTTCAAACTTTTATTATATATATATAAATATATATATGAAAACTACTTTCACTCATGGCAAAAGAAGAAACAACAGAAAGTTCTAATGATTTGATATGGGAAAGTGAAACATGGTATGGTTTATGACTGTTTAAAATAATGAAGGGGAAGGATGTATTCTTCTTATATTGTCTTTGAATTATGACAACGTTCTATAGGAATTAGGTACCATTTCTTCTTTACTTCTTTGAAAAACCAAGGTCTATTCATTCGAAGTACATACATTGGAGAAGTGCTACGGAAATTGTAGCCATACCGGGAGTGTGCCGCGGCCTAACAGCATGCTGTAACCGGGGATTTAAGGGGTCACAATCCCCCCTTAGACTTTTTTAGCAAATTGCCCTTTAGCCTTCCCATCCATTTTTTATTCCATTTGTATCATAATTCTATCTTATTTTATTATATATATATATATATATATATATATATATATCTTTGGCAACAGCAAATCACATCTTTTCATTTTGGCATATGGCAACATTGGTCCAGTCATATTTTGCTCGTCATGGTTGCGCTGAAGAGGTGTGTTTTGAGGTATTTATGTTTCCTTTATTGTTCCAATCTATATGCTTGTCGTCCATATAACACAAGTTTATAGATAAAATCTATCTTGTGTTTCAGAAACAAGCATTTTTGTGTTCATTTCGAAGGGATATATGGACCCGAAGAGAATTTTTTCGAAATGAACTTATCGTAAGCCTAAATCTCCTCCATGTGCAAGCTTTTTTGCTTGATTTTTTTGTTTTCTTATTTGAATTCCTCATTTTTGAAATTTGTTGATTGTCTTTGTCTTTATGACTTGCATTATGCTTTATTATTTCCTCTTTTTGTCTTAATTTCTTTTATTTCTTTGTATTTTGTAGAAAATTTTGGAATAGTGTATTATGAGTTACTACATACATTCTAACTTTGGATTTAATAATTTATATATATATATATATATATATATATATATATAGCTAAGCAAAAGCTACGAGACAATTATCAGAAAGGTGAGGAAAACGGACCAACTGGGAATACATAAAAGGCCTAGGGGGAATGTGACCCCTACTTCCCGGTTAAGAGTCGACTTTTACACCAATGGTAACACTCCCGGAGTCATATATTACCTGTAGTCATATTCCAGAGCAACGTCAAAACAGAAGACGAACACACAACAAGAACATGGAACCGATAGAGATAAATCCAATAATATAAAATATTCGAAATCGAAAAGATGACCTTTTTGAAAAAACACACCGATTCCTCTTTCGTCACACCTCTTACAACATATATACATATACATACATTACGTATATATATATATATATATATATATATATATATATATAAACCTTCACGTCTTACACATATACCGCCCTACTTCTGAATTCTAGTTGCATATAGTGTCGCGCTGCTCAGGACATTTGGGTGCAGACAAAAGCAGTGGTTCAGGGGATAAACGGTGAGAGGACAGACACGTCTAGCAATCATTGCAAACTGTCGAAAGAAAAATTTTCTACATACTTCTCTTACACACCCACTCTATCCGGGCCAACGGCCGTACCGTGCTGAAAACACCGGTTCTCGTTAGATCACCGAAGTCAAGCAGCATCGGGCGCGGTTAGTACTTGGTGGGTGACCACCTCGGAACACCGCGTGCTGTTGGCCATCTCGGGTGCGGTATCCCCGTGGTTTGCGCGCTAGATTTGCACGCTGCCACAAATGCCGCCGTGTTCATGCGGAGTACGATCACGTTAAACATGTGGGTCCGTAAGTCCTTCCGAGAGGTTGGTGGTAGGGGAAGGAGGGTACGGTCCCTGTGGATGCCTCCCCCACTGGGTTCCGGTCTAAATTGGGTGGCACTTCCCGGCCGTCCATACAGTTACCTTACACCTTTCTGGTAGGTCGGACGGTCTGGGTCTCAACAACAACAACACCCACTCTATCCCTTTTTCTCTCTTCATTCTTGTTGTTTCATGCAATGAAGATTACAGAAAGAACTAGATGTAGAAGGTTTTTGTCCGAGAGTTCAAATCATGCATATGCGTCTAGATATTTCCAAGTGTACTTTTTCGAATTTATTTGGAATTTAATATATTCTTCTGCTTTTTTCAAAGTGAAACATTATATGCCTACCTGGATTTACAAATTCTATATTTAATGCCAGTAAAATATACCTTGACACTTTTCTTAAATTTGCAATGCAGCTGGCAGATGGAGCAACACTCTTAGCCGAAATGTACAACAGAACAACAACAAATTACAGAATAAAATAAATGAAATAAGTAACAGAATAAAGCTATGTAGAACAAACAATTAAAAGAACTGTATAGAATTCATTAAAAATCTTGTCTTACAATACTGGATGAAAATTGTCCCTTTATACAAGGCTGGACAGATGATCTTTCGACATTTGTCTCTTCATCACGAGTACAGAGGAGACATCCAAGCTCGATTAGCAAGGGAATCATGCACCTTGCTCATTTTTAATTATTTCTGAAAGTTTAATATTTTTTCCATCTTTATTTTTTCGATGAATAACAGAGTAAACCGATGTACAGGGTGATTCAAAAGTTCGGAGCAAAAGTAAAGACCTATAAAAAATATCTATGGGTCGGAGAGACATGCGGTTTTGCAGATTAATATTTACCGTGGAGGGGGATTTTGTATGGCATGAAAAAAATAGTTCAAAATCTCGACACCAGGGGGTGCTGCTGCAAAGAAAACAATGCGAAATAATAATTGTGAAATGAGATATTTTATTTCAGCATGATTTACAGCTGCAAGTGCTCAATGTGTCTACCACCACCACATTCCAGTACTGAGTCCAGTCGCGGTATTACGGCTGATACAGCATGAAACAGCATATCAATGGGAATGGCTGCTACCTCCTGCCGTAAGGCGTCGTTCAGTGCTGGTAAGGCCTGGGGATTTCCTCTATAGACCCGTTATTTTAGGTATCTCCATAACCACATATCACAGGGTGTGAAATCTGGGGATCCCGCAAGCCATCCATGTATGCTATGCCTGTTCAGTAGGCGATCGGCCCCAAACGTTGACCGTAACAACTCCACCACTTGACGTGCCGTGTGGTATGGTATTCAATAATGCTTTTGTCTGATCCTAATTTTGAGTTGCATGAGCGATATTCATGAGTCACCTCCATGGCTTTATCTGCAGCAGTGCACTATAGTGTCGAGATTTTGAACTATTTTTTTCATGCCATACATAATCCCCTACTACGATGAATATTAATCTGCAAACCGCATGTCTTTCCGACCCATAGATATATTTTTATAGCGTTTTACTTTTGCTGCGAACTTTTGAATCATCCTGTATACAAAATTTTGCTGCAAGAAGATTGGATGACATATGCTAAATAGCCTGTTGCGCGTTTTCTGGAATATTGAATTCATGCTAGTTATACAGAGGTCACAACCAGACCCCCGACATCAATGCACAAACCTGAAGATATGATTTGTTTGGTCATCATTATAAAAACCTTACTGCCCCAACATGGGATCGGAACGTGAGTCTTAATACTGGCCACATGGCACTCTGAGCTAGTGTGGCGACATTTCAAGTTATTATCGTCGAATCCATACATTATATTATCTACTTTTAAATTACATATTTATGTGTTTGGTGCAAATATATGTCGTGAAGGATATAATAAGGAAAGAAGCAAAAGAAAGCTTTTCCAAATAATATAAAAACTATCTAAAAATTCATATGATGTTTCTAAATTAATTAATATTCAAATATTTAACTTTATCGAAAGACTGCTAAATCTTTTCACGAATAAAAAGAAATATATTTACCATGAGATAAAATTAAATCAAGCTAAGAAACATCTAAAAATATTACTCAAACATAATTTACATTCATACATCAAATATATTTTATTACTTTTCCTTCAAAATGTTCTTATTTTATATTCATGCTTTCATTTTAAGGCTCATTGAATTGGACATACAAAAAGAAATGTACGAAAATTCCAGAGCAATGTAATTTGAATGATTTTTTTCCTCCAATCATTTTGAATCATATCATAAATCACCATAACATTTCATTGGAAGAGGAAATACAGCATACTTTTTAAAATTCCTTAAAAGTTATATAAATTCCATCGTGGAATATTTCTCCTAATAATTCCAATTTTTAAATATGATTTGCTGTTTGATTTAAATAATAACACTTTTTGATGAAATGAACTGGTTATAAAATTCTTCTTTTTATAAATCTTTTATGAGAAATATGTTAAAAATATATTTCCTGTTATCCTATAAATGACAACATAATGTTTGGAGGCGTATATTTTTATTCTATCAATTCATACAACATGATTTACAAAAGTTGCATAACTTAAACTTCTGAATTATAACACATTCGGTACTTCCTTAAAGAAAGCAGACATATGCAAATTACGGGACAACAGAAATGTGCATATGTCTGTTACTTTTAAGGATTTACTAAATGTGTTATTCACAAGCAGCAGTTTTATATTTTGTTCTGAATTGTGGTTGACTTTAATATAGGCATATTGTAATTTTTATTTAGTGTAGTTTGGGCAGACATCTCACACTGCACGTAAATCTATAGTAGATTTTCACTTCAGAATTTCATGGATATATGTGTGTGTACTAATTCTCCCGTGGTGAAGGGGCGCCTATGCACCACGTCCACAAGACCCCCAGGGTGTCCGATTGGTAAGGGGAGGAGATTTGCAGCTTCACTTTTATAGAAGCCCCCCGAAGGTTGGAAGTCTGACTTGGCTTCGACATGACAATATCCATATCCGCTGGCGGGATTCGAACCCGCAATCCAGCGATCAGACGGAAAATCATGCCCCTGATCGCTCGACCACCGAATCGGCTTATGGATATATGATATCATATGACTTTCTTCTTTGATACGGCTACTTTCCGCTTCATTTTAATTCTCTTCGTTCATCGTGTAAGTAAGGAAGGTCATAAGTATGTTATTATTGGCAAGATTAAGGATTGGAACGGAATTTGTGCCATCTAGTTCCTGACTTTCGAGCGGTGGATCAGATCGCCTTTGAAGCGCCTTCACACGATAGCCACTAGACGGCATGAACTTCGGATTTCAGAGGTTCGTATTGACCCTTCTACTACTTCTTTGTGGCATGGCCTGGTTAATGCATTGAGCCATCTCAGCCGCTGAAGATGAAGAAATATCTATTTTCCGGCAATATCTATATCAAAACTTACTGTACTGATGTTCGTTCAAATAAATGTATGTTATTTATTCAATTCATATATAGTCAATTCTGTATAAAGTTAAAATTAATATAAACTATTTATTTCTAGTTATTTAAGAGGGAAAGTTGCTGGTATTTAGGATTTTAATAACATTTTATCATTTTACAGATATTATATTATAAAATAAAATTTGCCATTAATTATAAATTTAGATAAAATAGTAAAAATCAAGTGAAATATACAGATGAAAGTTAAAAGTGATGCTTTGCGTAGTTAATGCACAGTAGTTTACTGCTGGTTGGTCTTAATGTCAGTTTTACTACATGTGGAAATATCTATCTTCTCAGCTATATGTAATACACTTGGCATTTTTCCATATATATGACGTGAAACTGAACGAACATACAGACTTTTAAAAAAATGTTGTTTTTGAGAACGTTTAAGATTTGGATGTCTTGAAAATATTTAATTCCAAACTCACAAAGAGTTGATAAATATATTCGTTATTAATGAAACCATAAGCCTTTATTTAAACTAGCACTGGATAAATTCGCTTTCGATTTACCCAAAATTATGTTTTACAGTGTTTATTTGTAGTAATATTTTTTGTATAAAGGTACTCTTTTCATTTACTCAGATATTTTCAAATATGTTTATTATCTATCCTGTTGTGCAAAAACCCTCAGCAATGTAACAATGTGTTTTTAACTTGCTTTATCATTAAATGTATTTACACAAAAATGCAATAATTTTTATAATTTTGAGTGAAATGTCTGATGAAGAAGTGACATAGTGAAGATTTCTATTGATGTTTTTGTTCTTGACATTCCTTGTTTATGCTATATTGCATATTTATTGAACTCATTAGTTTTAAACGAAGAGTTTGGTACCAAAATTATACAAATATATTAAAAGTAATGACTTGTAACATTACTAGACAAACATCAATTTGTGCAACAAAAAATTTCTTATTAAAATTTAATAAAGTTAATTGCTTTCCTTTAATTGTACATTTGCATCTTTTGTGAGTTTAACGATGTAAACAAAAGAAATATATCTCGCTTGTGATCTCTTTAAATTTCGGATTTTCCCTTTAATACCCAAAACATGATTTTTAACACTTTACAACATAGTTGAAAAGTGTTTATGACTTTGTTCATTCTGTCTGTCTGTCTGTCCGCTAGCACGATAACTGCCGTAAAAATGACTTTATCAAAATGAAATTTTAGTATGTTTTTCAGACGGTCTGTGGGACCTATGGGAATATAAATAAATAATATCACCCAATTATGTTTTTTTATTGAACCCGGGTTGAAAAAATGAAATACATTGAACCCTATGGGTCCTAATTTTTCAAACATTTTTAAGCAAATTTAAAATTCACAAATTGCTTCGAAATTTCTAGAAAATATTCACATTATCCCGTAAAATATATAAAAAAAATTTCAGTAGAATATATTAAGTAGTTTTTTAATTAAAAATTATTTAATATAGGGAAAAAAACAAATTCAATTAAATTCTGACTTTTGGGATATCCTCCAGAAAGAAAAAAGAGACACATTATATAATAAATATCTTTCCAAGAGTTTAGTCGTTTTGCATATGAGAGAGGCTCCACATTTTAAAATAAATTTGGTAGATAACAATTTTAAAATTTTTTTTTAATTTTATATTACTCTTCGTGTTATACTTATTTGATGACATTTTTAATGCACTTTCCTACGTCCTAGAGAGTTAAAATTTGGTACACAGCTTAAATCTGTTGAACATTTTATTCTACAAAAATTTGGTGGATCTTTAAATATAGATCATACATTTTTTTCGAAATGACCTGCAAATAGTCCCCGTTCACTTCTATAAATCATTGTTGTAATATTGTTAAAAATTCTGATGTGGGCAGCACATGTCTTTCCCGGCAGGCTCATATTCACGTTCTCTTTATTTCTTCAATAATAATTTGAGTTTATCTGCACAAAATAACAGCCATAAGTATTTTAAATAACATGCAATTTTCATGTTAAACTTAAATTTGGTTCTCATTTGATAGCTGGATTTATTGTCAAAAGTGGCGTAGCGAAAACGCGAAAAAACTAGAATATCTCAAGAACGGCTAGTCTTAGAGTAATGGGGTTAGTCTTATTATTTTTGTTGTCAAAAATCACGTATAAAATAGGAATTTAATTGATATAATTGAGCACACGTAGATTTTTATTTTTATATTTAACGATTTTTGTGGGCCATTTCGCAAAAATAGCCCGTTCCTTTAACCCGAATCGTTCTAGAATAACCTACAAATGATTTATATACCAAATTTTCTTAAATTTGGTATATAAATCACTTGTAGGTCATTGAAATATTATACACTAAATTTTGTTAAATGTGTTCCATTAGTTTTTAGCTAGAGTGGATAAAGGCAATTTCTGCCGGCCATTTCGCAAAGAAGGCAGTTTCTTTTATTACGAATCGTACTGTAATCTAATGAACTTCAGGATATCCCACAAAAAACATACCTACCAAATTTTCTGAAATTCGGTCCATTAGTTTTTCAATTAGAGTGGATGTAATATCCTCACAGACACACAGAAACATACACAGATACACCCTTATACACACAGACGTCTTCCTAAAAATAGTTTTTTCGTGTTCTAGAAGTCCCAAAACGTGTAGATCCTTCGAAAATTCGAGTTTCGATCCTCGGCACGATTCCAATACTTTGAATACATACACAAACATACATTATTATCTGTATATCTGTGTATCTAAATTCCGTGCCTATGCAATTACGATAGTTGTGATTTTAAATGATCCCAAAACTTTTATTATTTCTGCAACGAAGCCTAATTTGAACTTATGCAGAATGCAAATATCTCAAGCGATTGTAAGGTGAGTTACATAAGAATTGCTGAATTTTTTTCGCACAAAATTATTTAGCTCTGGAGTCTGGAATACAAGTTATATTCATTGATTTTGCATAGAGAATCACATGATTTATATTTCGATACAGTTTTAAATATTTAAGTATTATAAATTACTGTAGTACTGTGATAATGTAAAAGATATTTCCACTGAATGTATCACATTTTAGAAATTTTTAAATGAAATTGCATTTCAGTTGGAAAGTGTTTCAGAATCAATGCTTATGCATGATTGATCTTTCTTGTTAATTTCGCTCTAATTTTTGTTCTAATAGGAATTTCTTTTCGCAAGTTGTAACAAAACCTTCAGAATTACTTAGAGTTTATCTTTATGTAAAAAATAATCGAGGTTTGGGACCCCTTAAACAACGTAATTAAGCATAAAGCCCATTTCACCTTTATTCATGTCACGCTTCATTAAAATTATTTGCACCCTCTGAACAATCCAGCCACACAAACTGCTACCAAAATCCTCCGGGTTGGTCGTTTGGTCTGGGTTTTCCACATCCTCTGCGTAAAGATCTCGAAAAATCTTGATAACTCGAAAAATTCCATCCCATTCATCTCCGTTACAGAAGATTCCAAAAGTCACAAAATTCGCTGCCATCACCGCCAAGCTCGTTGTCAATTTCCAGCATCCTGCTGCTCAAAAATAACAATTTTTGTCTGTAAAAATTGTTTTACAGTGACGATAGTTTCAACGCGGAAAAATAATTGTTTCAAAGCTGCCTCTATACACACCGCCACCCTTGTTTATTGCCAAACTTGCAGATGGAATAATTAGTCCTTATGATACAGTATTGCTATTTATTATAAGACTTCCCTTATTTACAGGTGTCCACCATTATGTGCTACCTTCCACATGTAGCGTAACGTACAGAAAATACCATTAGCATACTAATTGTTACATATACACATTATATACTGTTTATACGTTCTATTATATAAGTACCAATGTAAATGCACCATTACACACGGTTACATATGAGGTATTTGTAACAGTGGACACATTGCGGTATGCGAATAGTAAATTCCTGTATTTATCCCTAAATTTAGAAAGCAAGACTCAATGGCGGATAGCCGATAATAAAGGTAGCGCTATAATATTTTGTTTCATTCGTACAAGGTAGGTGAATTTCTTTCTCTTAAAGGATTGCTAGATGCATATTTTTCCGTGTATTCAGTAATCCAAATGCTTAGATACCAATTAGTTAAGTGACAATTTTATTTAAATTTCACCTTATTACTTTATATTTAAATATATATATATATATATATATATATCGTAATTTTCTTTTACCTTGTAACATCTGAACTACCATTGTATTACTTCTCTTCATGAACTCTTTTGCACAGCTCCAGATTTAATCAGAATAGCGGAAGTGTTCGTTCCATTGCATTTGATGATCAAACCCTATCTCTCCAATTATTGATGGAGTCAACTTGCTTGCTAGATTACCCATCGCGTGACGGAAACGTGTCCATCACAGGGCGTGGTGGAATCTGGCACGCAACATACAGAACGCAGTGTGTGTAAGGGTTACTTTGTAGCACAGATTGTACTGTTCGTTAACGGGAAAATATTCGAATAAAATGTGGTGATATCGCAATAAAAAAAATCTGTTGTGGGCAGCACATGATTTTCATTATATAATGCAATGAATTTACTACTTTTACAGCAAAAAAAAATAGGTTATTCTTATAGTAGATACTTACATTCTTTTCAAGATATTGAATTTTCTTTAATTAGTCGTCATTTTCATCGATTTAGCGTCATTTTTATCCATTTGGCGAGATTTTTCTTAATTTGGCAACATATAAAAAAGTCGCCAAGTTGGCGGCATTCCGTCAAATTCGTCGTCAAAATCCCGTCAAGCTTTATGGATGAAGAAATAAGTTATTCTTATAGTAGATAAATGACTATTGGCGTTGAAATACAAATGTATTACTCAAAGTATCTTTTTTTATGAATGGAACGAGCTAGATCCACGAGAATGATATCGCAAAATTTATCGCATGATATTACATATGAAAAGTGAACATGTTCCTCAACAGTTAATATATTTTTTTTTTATTTATGGGATTTTTTATAAATTTATTTAAAAAATGTGCAATATCTCGAGAACGGTTCATACTAGCGTTCTAAAGTTTATGTTAATAGCTTTCTAAGGAAATATTACATAAGAAATGTCTATTTGCGTAACTTTATTAAAGGTTTCGATTTTTTGATGATTTTTTTCAAAATTTCACTCGAAAATTTAGGGGGCGGTTCTGAACATTCGATTGAATTTAAAAACAATAGGCTTTCAGTATTCACGGATTATGATTTTTGTACAGAATTTCACCTCCGTTCGTTTGTGAGATATCGTCTCCACAGGCTCACTGACAAACACACATACACACACACACAGACATCCCCTCAAAAATGTTTGATTCGTGATCAGGGATGCTTGAAACGTGCTCTCCCGTCGAAAACTCGAATTCGAATTTTCGACCCCGCACAATACTTTCCTTATACATTATGTATATAAGGAAAGTAAAAAGCAATTGACAAGGGCATTGTTTTGTCTTTTTAAATTCAGGTATTGACGTCTATGAAGATGGAGCAATTTAAGAAGTGCATTTTAGATTATGTCTTGTATGAATATACAACTCTTAAAAATTATTCTTCATATCCATTTTAATGACATTTTAATTCAAATCACCGTTTTGATATACTTTATATTAACCTTTCTAATATCAACTTCTTATGGTCTATAAGCATAGTTGGGATAACAAGAGATCCTGCAAGCATTATGTTCAGTTTTTGCTATAGTACCAATACGAAACAACGCAGCAGTGAAGTTGTGAATGGGTACCATAGTCAATTGAAATCAATTTTGGATAATATTTCCAATAAAATAGAAAATACAATTGTTCAACAACATCAAGACACTATTGACAATATAGTATTAAGAATGAAAAAAAATAATTCATGCACCAATAACAGGTTTTATGCTATTAATTTATCGAGGAAAGTCAGTGTGTCTTTATGAAAACAAATTTCATACCTGGAGCGTTGCAGATCATAAGGATTTGTGCACATTCCGTCAAAATTATTTTTTACCATTTCATTAAAATAAACTATATAATTAAGCCTTGATGATAATAATACTTACGTCAATTGATAGAGTCGACTTACATTTCAGTTTCATTTATATACAAACACATTAGAGTGTCATCTAATATATTTACTTTTTTCTGCTACATGACTTCTGAAATGACATTTCACAACAATAAACATTGTAGACGCGTTGACAATATAGGAATAAATCAAATCTTGACGAAAGACTCATTTATTTCTGCCTAATGAACGAACTATTCCCTGAATTAGTGATAGTGTAAACATACTTGCAAGATTATCCATCGCATGCCGAGAATTGGTCCATCACAGGTCATGACGGAATCTGGCACACAGCATGCGGGACAGAGTATAAAGATAGTTCTACAAAAACTAGTGAGACCCGCGGACATTCTGCCCTATAAGTAAAAATCTGATGTGGACAGCACATGACTTTTCCGGCAGACGCGAATTCATTATCTCTATATTTCTTTAGGAACTCATTAAGTAGACCTTAATTGTACAAAATAAAACAAAATTTTCATTTTTAATTCAATTTCTGCTTTTATTTGGTGATTGGACATTTTTTCAACGGCGACATAACAAAAATGCAAAAAATATCAAATATCTCGAGAAAGGTTAGTCCTAGAATAATAGAGTTGTTCTTATTCTTTTCCTCGTCAAAAATTACGTATAAACCAGCATTTATTTGATACATTTGAACATACGTAGTCTTTTTTTAGATATTGGCGATTTTTGCGGGCCATTTCGTAAAAAAGGGCAGGTTGGGCAGGTTGTTCTTTTCCGAATCATACCAAAATCTAATCAGCACCAGAATATCCCACAAGTGATTTATCTACCAAATTTTGTGATATTTGGTCAATTAGTATTTCAGCTAGAGTGGATACATGAGATTTTTGCGGGCCATTTCGCAGAAGAAAGCGGGTTTTTTCTTTCCGAATTGTACCAAAAACTAATCAGCACCAAGGTCATGCTCAAGAGTTTTACTTACCAAATTTTATGAAATTCGGTTCATTAGTTTTTGAGTTAGAGTGGATCCATACATTGCACAGACATACAGACAGACACACAGATGGACAGACAGACACACAGACAGACACACACACAGATGCCACGCTGAAAATGGTTTTTTCGTATTCTAGAGGTCTCGAAAGGTGTACATCCGTTGAAAACTCGAGTTGCGATTTTCGGCATGATTCCATTACTTTCCCTATACGTTACCATGTACTATTACAGGGAAAATAAAAATAAAAATCTGATGTGGGCAGCACATGACTTTCCCTGCAGACTTATATCCACGTTCTCTTTATTTTAATAAAATTTATTTCACTTTTATTCCATTTTCGTTCTCATTCGGTAACCGAGTTATTTTCAAAAGTGGTGTAGAGAAAGTACAAAAAACTAAAATATCTCGAGAACGGCTAGTTCTAGTGTAATGGTGTTGGTCTTATTCTTTTTGTCCTTAAAAATTACGTATTAAACGGACATTTAATGGATATATCTGAGTATACCTAGTTCTTTAGTTTAGATTTTGACGATTTTTGCGGGTCATTTTGCAAAAAAAGGCAGGTTATTTTTTTCCGAATCGTACCAAAATCTAATCAGTACCAGGGTAACCCAAAAGTGACTTATCCACCGAATTTTGTGAAGTTTGGTTCATTAGTTTTTCAGTTAGAGTGGATACAGGATTTTGCGGGCCATTTCGCAAAAACCGGCGGGTTCTTTTATCCCGAATCGTATCCAAAACTAATCAGCACCAGACTCGTTCACAAGTAACTTACCTACCAAATTTTGTGAAATTCGGTCCATTAGTTTTTTAGTTAGAGTGGATACAAAATCTGCACAGACAGACAGACAGACACACAGACAGACACATAGACACACAGACAGACAGACACACAGACAGACACACAGACAGACAGACACACAGACACACAGACAGACAGACACACAGACACACAGACACACACACAGACGTCACGCTAAAAATGGTTTTTTCGTATTCTAGAGGTCTCGAAACGTGTAGATCCGTCGAAAACTCGAGTTGCGATTTTCGGCATGATTCCAATACTTTCCCTATAGATTACCATGTATTGCAGGGAAAGTAAAAAAAAAAGCAAGAAAGTTTCCTACTTTTGTTGAGTTTTTTATCGAGTCAAGTCGATTATCACAAATAAAAATATATAAAATGATAAGAAATACAAGAACATCTTGATCTCACTTTCAGTATCTGATGTAATACGCTACGTAAAGCTCCATGGTTACATCGCAGTTTTTTGCTGAGAAAGAAGTATAGTCATTGAGTGATGTAGGGAATGGGCCGCCCACATCATAGACTCACTCTCTTTTCATCTTTATCATTTTTAGGGATAGTACAATAGACCTCTGGTCGCTGTACTGGGCTCTCTTGGAGCCACCCGCCTTAATGCTATTCATAGACTCACTCTCAGTATCTGATGCTATACGCAGTAAAGTTCCAGTGTTCCTGAAATGTTTAACCGTGATTTGGCAACATTTTGTAGCAGCATTACCCAGAGATAGATAGATTGACAGATAAATCAAGCGTGTTTATATATCCACAGTGATTAGTCTCGTATTTAGCAGGAAATGTTCAGAGAAATTGAGGTGATATCTGTAATAAAAAACAGCAATTAGTAAGTCTGTGGATACACTTGCATGCTTCAATCTACGTGATTGTTTGTCGTCTGAGAAGATAAAATAATTTTGCAGAAGAAGTTCCTAATTATCCAATTTTTGCACGTATAAAGAAATTCATTGTAAGCATTCATAGTAGGTACTGCATATAGGTAAACCAATAATTCCTTTAATAATATAACCATGAATTTTGACACAGTTTTAGACCCTAATGAACAATTTTGGCCATGAGGTCATTTCGAATGTTACTCATGTGATGCCTATAGTATATTTTAGGACTAAAAATAATTTTTATACTGGATAATAATAAAAATTCCTAATTTTTGGAATTATGTATAATTTCATTGATTTAGTAAAGAGGTGAAAAACGAAACTAATAACAGTTATTGATATGTATTAATTTAATACAGATACAGTGTCTTATATTATTAATACTATCCCTCAAGCACATTAGTGGTAACACTTCCTCTAATTTCAGTTAGTACAAAGACCGTCATAACTAAGATAATAAGAGGTATACTGTAGAGCAGTTTTCCCACATTGTGCAGTCTTTCTTACAACTACATGATTTAAATTCCCTGAAAGCTTGCGTAGCCTCTGATAGCGTTGTCTAGGGTTTTTACCATCTACTGCCTTTATACTTTTTCTTCTACTTCCAATGACTTGGGGATGAAAACTGTGGCTGTTTTACCATAATTATGACCCAAAATCCGGGTAGGATGCTATATTTGTATACTAAATGAGCGCATCTTGCATGGGAGGTATGTTGTTCGTTACTCTTCCGTTATGTGTAAGTTTATGTTCTTGCTCGATTGACATGTTTGTCACTGCCAGTACTGCAATATGGTGAAACTAAAAATGTTTCGAATAGCTTCAAAATGTCTTTATGGGACACATTTAAAATAGGAGAAGAACTTAAAGTTAAACTTAACTTTTAAATATTAAATTCATTAAGATTGACATGGCCGTTAATTCATACATAGTGGATTTAGTATTTAATCGTCCATTGCTATTTGTGCTGCTATATAAAACCCTCCAATTATTTAACTTTCGTATGAGTCCTGTAAAGGAATTATTAATTATTATAATACTCATTGACTGCACCAATTAACTTTAACAATAAAACATTTATTAACACCATAAATCTTAATTAAATTCAATTACACTCTTTAGTTATATTATTTCAGCGGAGGGGACACATGTGACCAAAACGGAAAATCCTAAATAGTGGTTATGACCAGATATCATTTTCAATGGGCACATACCTTCAAGTCTGTCTTGGAGTTTGTCAGCATCTGTATTTAATGTCGTTCATTTACAGCATTAACTCTCGGTGTAATGCTCCCACACGTAAATTTATTGAACATATTGTCTGCTGTAACTCTGCACTCGCACTTATTTCATTCTCTTAGTATATCAATTCATCGCTGTAGTATCTGCACAAGTCATAATGTCGAGGTTATTTGTTCCAAGTCATGTTAGTATCCCTTTCTTCTATAGTCTCACTGATTCTTGGGTCACAGGCTGTAGTTCCCTCGTTGGGAGGGGGTAACTCCCCCTTTTCTTCCACTTGCCGCATTGAGTTTGACGTAACAATCTTCTTTTTTTTATTGGTTACTCCTTTAACCCATGGAACCATTCCACATCTCGTAAGGCCCAGCTCAGCCCCTCTGTCATGGCCCCCTAAATTTTGGTCTTCTGACCTTTAGGTTCACGGGGTGATAAAACTCTGTGCCAGCCAGACTACAAGTATTGTCCGCCGTTTGGGCCACAATAAATATTCACATAAAACTGTCTCATCAAATGTGAGATCTATTTCTGGTCTCACAGTCTTATACTGCCTGGGACTAGGTCTGCCATCCAATTTACACAAAAAACCCTAGTTGATATCTAAGTAAGCATTTCAGACGTCTCTTGCAGTTTTTCGGCCTCTTTTTTAGAAAAACACACATGATGGGAGGGATATCCCTGTGATTATAGTGCGGGTAATATATTCGGAGAAAACGAGATTGATTCCCGCTGCTGCTCAAGCTATCTCCTTGTATACGCGTAGTATGGTCACTAGAAATCAGTGGATCCTAAAGTCCTAGCGAAAGGTTGATGGCATGGGAAGGCGGGTATGGTTCCCTGTGGATGTTACCCACTAGATTCCGGTTTAAATTGGATTATACTGACTTGGCCATCCAAACAGATACCTTACATCTTCTAGTAAGTCGGACGGTCTGGTTCGAAATAAAGAAAAATACACTGTGTCCTTTCCAGTAATTACGTGAAATATCGGGAAGGTAGTACAACGAACATAACTCAAAAGCTCTCGCTAACTCATTAACTTCCAAACTCCAATCAACCTATTATTTTTCAATACTTAAACTCTGTGTTGATTTGGTGGCTAGAACTACAACGTCGACGTTTACAGTGTGCTTTCGGCTTTGTTATATCCTTGCTGCACAGTATCACAGAAAGGGTGTAGGACATGAATTTCAGCTTCTTTATGTGAGGAAGCTAGTCCCAAGATAATTTGACAAGTTATGCAAAGAACAGTTGTACTATTTGTGGTAACTAATAGTGCATACCTGTCAATGGCTACTGATGTTTTGGCCAAGAAAGAGAACAACACAGCTTTTCTGTGTTTACTCCGGTAAAAATCCAGCGAACTTTTAGGAAATAAACTTCTTAGTTTAAGTATCTGAACCCTTTTTACTTTCCCTGCAATACATTGTAATGTATATGGAAAGTATTGGAATCAGGCCGAAAATCGCAACTCGAGTTTTCGACGGATCTACACGTTTCGAGACCTCTAGAATACGGAAAAACCATTTTTAGCGTGACGTCTGTGTGTGTGTTTGTCTGTATGTGTGTCTGTCTGTGTGTCTGTCTGTCTGTCTGTCTGTCTGTGCAGATTTTGTATCCACTCTAAATAAAAAACTAATGGAGCGAATTTCACAAAATTTTGTAGGTAAGTCACTTGTGGGCGGGGCTGGTGCTGATTAGTTTTGGGTACGATTCGAAATGAAAGAACCCGCCTTTTTTGTGAAATGGCCCGCAAAAGCTTGTATCCACTTTAGCTAAAATGGACCGAATTTCTAATAGAACTAATGGAACGAAGACTAATGGACCGAATTTCACAAAATTCGGTAGATGAGTCACGTATAGGTCACCCTGGTGCTGATTAGATTTTGGTACGATTCAGAAAAAAATAACCTGCCTTTTTTTGCAGAATGGCCCGCAAAAATTATCAAAATCTAAACTAAAAAGCTACGTATGCTCAAATATATCCATTAAATGCTTGTTTAATGCGCAATTTTTAACGAAGAAAAGAATAAGACCAACCCCATTACACTAGGTCTAGCCGTTCTCGAGATATATTAGGTTTTTTCGTATTTTTCCACGCCACCTTTGAAAATAAGTCCAGTTATCAAATGAGAACGAAAATTGAATTAAAAGTGAATTAAATTTAATTGAAATAAATAGAACGTGGATATAAGTTTGCAGGGAAAGTCATGTGCTGCCCACATCAGATTTTTCCTCTTTAGCTGCGTGCATCACTCTTCAAGTTCTCAAGCCACATAATACACACATCCCAAGCCACACATCCCAAATAATATGTAGACTTGTTACATGTTGAAGCTTTGACTGATGCAAACAATGAACGCAATGCAGACATAATTTTCGAATATTTTTGCAAATCCTCACCGCAAAATATTAATAATTGAACGCAAGGATCTTCCAAATGAGTCTAAGTTTACTAAAAATCATAATGTTTTTGTTTTACATCATTGATACCTCCGCCTTTATCCACACTTTATATAGTATTTGCCTTTAATAAACTTTCAATACCACTAAAGCCCGCAAACACATCGAAAATTTTCTTATAACCTACTCCCTTTGTATCACATTTAGCCCCTTCTGAACAACGGAGAACCTTTAAACTGTCTTCTTAGTAGGTAAAACATTGTTTTAACCTGATTTTGTGAATCGACTAGGCATCTTGGATGGATTCATCAGTTTTATATATTTACTTACCTTATATACAATAATGTAGAAGGGAAAGTATTGAGAAGGGGTCGAAAATTCGAATTCAAGTTTTCGACGGGAGAGCACGTTTCAAGCATCCCTGATCACGAATCAAACATTTTTGAAGTGATGTCAGTGTGTGTGTGTGTGTGTGTGTGTGTAAGTCTGTGGGGATGATAACGAGTAATCACGAACGAATAAATCGATGACGAACGAATAAATCAATTCGAAGGAAATTTGGTACAAAAATTACAATCCGTAAACACTGGAAGCTTATTGTTTTTATACGCAATCGAATGTTCAGAACCGCCCTAAATTTTCGAGTGAAATTTTGAAAAAATCGTCAAGAAATCAAAACCGCTAATGAAGTTACACAAATATACATTTCTTATGTAATTTTTCATTAGAAAATGATTGACATCAATTTTAGACCGCTAACATGAACCATTCTCGAGATATTGCACATTTAAAAAAAATACAAAAAGGCATATAAAATAATAAAAAAAATATTTCCTATTGAGAAACATGTTCATTTTTTATATGCCATACCATGCGATAAATTTGGTGATATCATTC
The DNA here is from genome assembly GCA_951213105.1 of Amaurobius ferox. Lineage (NCBI taxonomy): Eukaryota > Metazoa > Arthropoda > Arachnida > Araneae > Amaurobiidae > Amaurobius > Amaurobius ferox. Next base: position 95,768,313 of record OX578135.1, read on the forward strand.
TCCTAATAACTTATTTCTCCGTCCATAACGCTTGGCGAGATTTTGGCGAAGAATTTGGTGGAATGTCGCCAACTTGGTGACTTTTTTAAATGTTGCTAAATGAACGAAAAACTCGACAAATGGATAAAAATGATGCTAAATCAATGAAAATGACGACTCATTGACGAAAATTCAATATCTTGGAAAGAGTTTAAATATTTACTATAAAAATAATATATTCCTTATATACATAATGTATAAGGAAAGTATTGTTACGGGGTCGGAAATTCGGAATTGAGTTTTCGACGGGAGAACACGTTTCAAGCCTCCCTGATCACGAATCAAACATTTTTGAAGTGATGTGTGTGTGTATCAGTGAGTCTGGAGACGATAACTGACGAACGAATGGACCGATTCGAACCAAATTTGGTACAAAAATCACAATCTGTAAACACTGGAAGCCTATTGTTTTTATACGTAATCGAATGTTCAGAACCCTCCTAAATTTTCGAGTGAAATTTTGAAAAAATCGCCAAAAAATCAAAACCACTAATAAAGTTACGCAAATAGACATTTCTTATGTAATTTTTCATTAGAAAACGATTGACATAAATTTTAGAACGCTAACATGAACCGTTCTCTAGATATTGCACATTTTTCAAAAAAATTATTAAAAAGTTATATAAAATGAAAAAAAAAAAATTCCTATTGAGAAACATGTTCACTTTTCATATGTAATACCATGCGATAAATTGGGTGACATCATTCTCGTGGATCTAGTTCGTTCCATTCATGAAAAAATATACTTTGAGTAATACTTTTGTATTTGAGCGCCAATATTCATTTATCTGCTGTAAGAATAACATATTTCTCCGTCCATAACGCTTGGCGAGATTTTGGCGACGAATTCGGCGGAATGTCACCAACTTGGCGATATTTTTAATTGTTGCCAAATTAACAAAAATCTCGCCAAATTGATAAAAATGACGCTAAATCAATGAAAATGACGACTCATGGAAGAAAATTCAATATCTTGGAAAGAATATAAGTATCTACCACAAGATTAACATGTTTTTAATGTAAAAGTAGTAAATTCATCGCATTATATAAGGAAAGTCATGTGTTGCCCACATCGGATTCTTTTTATATTATTATCAACACGGCGATCAATTTAAAATGCAACCGCATCTGCATACCAACCATCGTTTAATAAGTATTCCACCACTACTTTCGAGAACCAATATTGACGACTTTCGATACTATTATTAACATGATGCTCCTTTGGAAGTATGGCCACAACTGCATAATAACCATCGTTTAATAATTCCTTAACCATCGTTTAATAATTCCTTTAGAGAACAATTTTTGACGTATTTGTATATTACTACCAACAGGGCAATCCCATGAAAATGCAGTCACATCTGCATAGAAACTATCGCTTAATAAATATTCCTTCACTATTTTAGAGAACCATTTTTGACGTCTTTTATTAGTATCAACACGATAATGATTTAACAAGACAGATCAATCAAAATAAAACCTTTTAATATATATGTCTTTGATATTTTGAAAAGACGAAGAATTTGAGAAGAACATAATTATTCAATGTTTGCAGTTGTAGAGCTAATCACTGTTAGCATTGAGTACTTAGACATTAGAGCTAAAGGCAAAACTTAAATATTGCTATTAAAAATACTTCCTATTCTACTCACTACCACAATAGGCTTCAATCCATTTATTGACTATTTTAATACAAAATATTGATATGAATATTATACAACACTTTACGTAGTGCACCAGCCAACAGTCCTAGGATGAATCCAAAGTTTACAAGATTAGTTTCACCATACCTGCACTACAAACCGCATCATTGATAGTTAACATAATGACAATACTGCCCCCCCCCCCGTGTGACCAGAACGTGTACCTCACAGAGCGTGGTGCAATATAAAGCGCAACCAATGCGGTATAGTAAAATATAAAATAGATTCAACAGCAGGGGTTTCTCATACTTTTAGTAAGGAATGTTTAAGGAAATAGAGGTGATATATCCTCCAAAATATTAATTGATAAGCGTCAGTAACTCATGTGTATTTGATCATGTTCAGAAAAGGCAAGCAAATCAAAAGGAGTACCTCGTTGTATCATTTTTATCTTGTAAAAAACAATATAAGCAATCACTGCCTGCACATTGAAATCAAACATAAGACTTGGATTAACCTTTTGCTTACGAGTGAAACAGCGTGAATCCCAAACTAAGAAAATCTCAAAAAGACATGTATTTGAAATACCCTATTCCAAACAGTTCGAACCCCCTTTGCAGGCATTGGCGTCCATGGACGCACATTGAAATCAAGCATAAGACGTCCATGGACGCCAATGTCTGCAAAGGGGTTTCGAACGGTTTATGATAGGGTATGTCAAATTGAAGGTAGGGTATGTGAAGTTCTTAGTTTGGGATTGAGGCTATCCCACCCGTAAACAAAAGATTAAATAATGATAGTGATAATACTGTCAGTCAAACTCACAGATACAGTGGACTTCATCTTATTTATTGACTATTTACTTATACAAAATGTGCACAACATTATACATTGTACATAAGCTAACAGCGCTAAAATGAATCAAGTGCTGGCGATACCCATTGCATTCTATTTCATAAACGAATTATATCTCAAATTATTGACAGAGTTAACATACTGACAGTATTGCCCATCGCGTGACAAGAATATGTCCATCACAGGTCGTGGTGAACTCGTCACGCAGCTGGCGAGATAATATAAGGTTGATTCCACAGCAGTACCTCTTTGCTTTCTGGAAATATTCGTAGAAATTGAGATGACAATTTCGATAAAAATAGCAATTAACAAGAGTCTTTAACTCTTATATGTGCATACTTAGAATTCGGTTGATTTAGATTTGCTTATAAATGAAGGTGAACCGGGAAAATAAATATAACTATACACTAACATTAAATTAAACACAGAATATTGGCATAAGTAACTGAAATCAAATTTTAGAATCCTATTCATAGTGAAGCAAAACGCCCCACTGAATTTGGTTTTCTACTAAACTCCTGGTTGTAAAAATTGCAACACTATGAAGGAATCATCACAATTAAACGAATAATATTACATGCCGAAAATCAGTGTTTGGTGACGCCAACACGCTCTTCTATGCGATAAGTGCTTCTATACGACGTGGCATCGATTTCAAATATATTTTAAATTAGTACTTGAGGAAAAGCATTCTAGATTGCTTCAATCGGAACCCAAAGTTCAGCTGTATTAGCTACGGGATAATCATTACGGCGACATATCTAGTGAATAGGCAGGCCAAGAACGAAGATGTATCTGTTGTGCTGAAAATAAATCTTGAACATCCCTAGCAACATGGGAAGGGCATTGTCCTGTTGAAATACAGCTACAGGAATACGTTGAAGGAGGGGTAGAACTTCTCTAAAGCACCGGTTGCTGTTGAGATTACCCACAATTCTTAGCAGCTGAGATCGTCAAAGATACCTAATGGCGCTCCAGAGCATCACGCTTGTCGTTCGTCCAGTATGGCGTTGGATAATGTACTCCAAAAAGTGACGTTCACCGCTATAGCGTCTAAAGTAAAAGCTGTCATCACTATATCCCAAATTAAAGCTGGATTCATAAAAAAAGACGACGTGTTGCCAATCGGCAACATGTCGCCTATTATGTTCATATATGGAAAATATGCATTATCCTCAACATATCGGCAAAATGTAATTGTGAAGAAAAGGTACATGTAAATGGCCACAATGTCGAGTAAATTTAAATATAATAAAGCAAGTATAATAAAGAGGTTTTCAAGTATAATAAAGTACTCTGACAGTTTAAAAAACATCAGCTCTAAATGTATCACATTTTAGAGATGTTTAAATAAAATTGCATTTTATTTGAAAACTGTTTTGTAATCAATGTGTTATGCATGATTGATCTTCCTTGTGTATTAATATTTCGTTAACTCTTAGAGCTAGAAGCACGACACATAGTCTAAATTTTAAGTGGGGGAATTACACGGCTATCCAGAAAGTTTCGTAAAATTCGATGCAGCCGTTCTACAGTGATAATGAGATAAGCACACATACTGTCAGATAGATAGATTTTCGATTTTATTTATATAGACTAGAAGCATACCCGTTCTTCGTACGGAGTATATAATATAAAGAAACTTAAAATTAACAATCGTGTGCAAATTCCTCTATAGTATACTAATGACATTGTTAATCAAATTATTATGCTCAAATATTTAATGCAATACTCCTAAAAAGAAGTTTAAGAATATATGTTATCGCTATACAAAATTATCTTCACGGGCAAATCTGAAGAATAAAACATCCTGGCCCCGTTTGTGAACAAATTTACAGAAAATATGAAATTGAATCAATATATGCAAAATAAAAACATTAAAATTGTATAGGACCCTTTGTACTTATAATCGCGAATATTAGAAAATATACATTGAATTAGTAGTTAACACGTATACATTGAAAATATCAATAAACGCGTTATCTTAAAACCTAAAGACAATATACTTGATTCCAATATAAGCCAAAATGAAAACACTGAAATTGTATGGGAAGATATATATACCCATACTACTTATATTATCTTTGATTAGAAGATATGCCCGTGTGTTAGTAGAAGATTACCCATATTACAATATCAGCCTCAACAATCTTAGCCAAAGTAAAACAGATGACCTAATAAATTGAACATATCAGTAATCCCCATAATCTTTATACCAGAAGACCGTAATTGATTCCAATATATGCCTAAATATATGACAATATACATGTACTAATTATATTCTCGTAGATTAGAAGATATACCTGTGCATTTGTAGAAGATTTCCCGTGCTACGTACAATATATGAGTTGCAAAATTTTTGCCAAAATAAAACAATGGCGTAATAACTTGAAAATATCAATAATAATAATGTTTAAACCTGAAGACCATTATTGATATTATCAAGTCAAAAATGCAATACCAATGAAATTTATTTTATAATCTGAAAATCTATATAAATAAAATTGAAAATATGTCTGTCTGTTTGTCCCATCATCACGGCAGAACGGCTGAACCGAATTTGATGAAATTTTGTGGGAAGCCTAGAAATAGCCCCACTTAGAATTTAGTCTGTGTTTTGAGTTTCTACGAGTAGTGATTCTCGAGATATTAGTAAAAAACAAAATTTTCGTTTGTCTCATCATCACCTGAAAGCGCCTAAACCGAATTTAATGAAATTTTGTGGATAGCCTTAAAATAGTCCCTCATAAATTTAGTCTAAGTTTCGAATTTTTAAAACCAGGGGTTATCGAGATAATTATGAAAAACGGAACTTTTTCCTAAAAGTTCTACTCTCCAAACTCCGTGGTTTATCCAAACAGAAAGGATGAAAATCGTTTGTTTAAAACGTCAAAATGAAATAAAACTTTATTTCCGAGTTTGGTGCAGAATTTTTGCATTAATTAGTCACTATTGGAAAACATAAATTATTTAAAACATGAATTTAAATGGACAAATCTTCCTCCATGGGTTATCTTTCACAAGATTTTACTCAACGGTATAAAATATAAAGAAATCAAAATGGCTATTTAATTTCGCATTTTATGAAGAAGAATCTATCCTATATCATGTTGCTCGGCAACAGAATGCAATTAAATGTGTTGTTAATATGTATTATTATTTTTTCTATTTGAATAATAAATAAATGGATGTAAAAATATATTTTATAAATAAACGGTTTGATTGTTCTTTTAATTATATAAATTGCGGACTGCATACATCACTCTCATTTATTTTAGCACAGAGGTTTCAAGCTCATATATTGTGTTTAGCTAATAAACTCAAATATTGTGTTTACCCTATAAATTCATTTAGCCGATTGTTTAAACAGAAAAAGAGTAGAACGGGTGTATCTTATACAATTTTAGTGTTTTCAATTAGTATATACAAACGGGATCAGGATATTTTATTCCTAAGATCTGCAAATTCAGAGCTACGAATTTGGCGGAATATCGCTAACTTGGTAACTTTTCTTAAACTTTACCAAATTAGCGGAAATGTCTCCAAATTGATAAAAATGGCGCGAATCAAAGAAATTAAATTTGTTTTTTCAGAATAGAGTACTGAAATGATGTTTCGGTAGCATTTGTCGGTCAGTCCATCCATCCTTATTTGTAAATCAATAAAAATATCATGGAGTTAATAAAATTGCGCTTAATAAATGAAATGAATTGTGTTTTGTTAGGGGATAGTATTGTGATGATGTTTCGTCAATTTGTCGCGAAATGGGACTATCAGTTCTACAGTCCCACTTGGCGATAAATATGGCGATTTTTTAAGTTATCGCTAAATTGACGAAAATGTTGCCAAATCTTCCATGGGGGTAGCATTATTCAGACGATATGATTTCCATCAATTAATTTGAAGCAAATGATATCATGTCGCTTAGCAACGAATCCAATGTGTTATGTGCCATACGATTTTTATTAAATCTTTTCCGATTTGAATAATAAAGATATATCTATATAAATAAAAATGAAAATCTGTCTGTCTGTCTGTCTGTCTGTCTGTCTGTCTGTCTGTCTGTCTGTCTGTCTGTTTGTCACACCATCACGGGAGAACGGCTGAACCAAATTTGATGAAATTTTGTGGGTAGCCCAGAAATAGTCCCACTTAAAATTATATCCGTGTTTTGAGTTTCTACGACCAGTGGTTCTCGAGATATTAGTAAAAAACGAAATTTTCGTTTGTCTCATCGTCACGGAGAAACGGCTGAACCGAATTTAATGAAATTTGGTGAATAGCCTTGAAATATCCCCCCATAAATGTTGTCCAAGTTTCGAGTTTCTAAGACCTGGGGTTGTCGAGATATTAATGAAAAACGGAACTTTTTCCTAGGAGTTCTACTCCCTAACTCCGTGGTTTATCCAAACGAAAAGCTTGAAAATCGTTTGAAAGTGAATTAAAATTTAATCTCTGAGTTTGATGGGAGATTTTTTGCGTTAATTAGTCACTTTCTGAAAACATGAATTATTTGAAACATGATTTAGAGGGGAAATCTATCTCCATGGTTCACGGTTTATTTAAAACAAGCTTTTAGGGAGCAATGAGAAGTATAGAGAAATCAAAATCGTTATTTAATTTCGCAGTTTATGTTATAAGACATGACATATTTAACATGATATAAGATTCTATCTTATATCATGTTACTCAGAAACGCAATTAAATTAAATCTGTCTGCTAATTTTAATAATTATTTTTTCGATTTGAATAATAAATAAATGGATATGAAAATATATTTTAGAAAAGAACGATTTGATTTTTCTTATAGCATTTTTGACTGGATAATATCAATTACGGTCTTCAGGTTTAAAAATTATTATTATTTATATTTTCGGGGATTATTGATTCAAGGATTATTGATATTTTCAAGTTATTATGCAATTATTTTATTATGACAAATATTGTTTAAACTCATATATTGTATGTTATACGAATCTTCTACAAATACACGTGTATATCTTTTAATCTACGAGAATATAAGTAGTACAGGTATATTGACATATGTTTTGATATATATTTGCATATATTGGAATCAATTACGACCTTCTGGTATAAAGAGTACGGATATTATTGATGTTTTCAATTTATTACGTCATCTCTTTTATTTTGGCAAATATTTTTGAGACGCATATTGTATTACGGGTTATCTTCTACTAACACATTGGCATATTTTCTGATCTGCGACAATATAATTAGTACGGGGTTGCATATATTCATTCAATTCCTATTTTTCTTCTGTAAATTTGCTTACAAAAGGGGGCAGGATGTTTTATTCTTCAGATCTGATCGTGAAGATAATTTTGCATAGTGAGAACATATATTCTTAAACTTCTCTTTAGGAGCAATAAATTTAATATTTTAACAGAATTTGCACATGATTGCGAACTTTAAGTTTCTTTAAATTATACACTCCGTACGAATAACGGGTGTGCTGTTAGTGGTTAATAAATTTTAACATTTTAGGAGGATATATCATGTTGCTCGGCATCGCAATTAAATTAAATGTGTTTGTTAATGTTTTTATTATTTTTTTTCGATTTAAATAATAAATAAATGGATAAATGGATATAAAAGTATATCTTATGAATGGACGGTTTGATTTTTCTTTTAATTATGTTAATTGCTGACTGCGTACATCAATTTCATTTATTTTGGCAAAGAGTTTTCAAGCTTATATCGTATTTAGCTACTAAACTCATATATTGTGTATAGCCAATAAATTCATATAGCCGATTGTTGAAACAGAAAAAGAGTAGAGCGGGTATATCTTCTAATACAATTGTAGTGCTTTCATTTAGTATATTGAAACGGGATAAGAATGTTTCATTCAGATCTGCAAATTCAAAGCTACGAATTTGGAGGGATATCGCTAATTTGACAACTTTTCTTAAACTTTGCCAAATTGACGGAAATGTCGCCAAATTGATATAACGACACACAAACAGCTGCCATAAACATTCGGGTTGGTCGTGTGGCTTGGGTCTTCTATATATCAATGAAATTTTTTTTGTTTTGTTAGAAGAGAGTACTGAAATGATGTTTGGTTAGCATTTATCTGTCAGACCAACCATCCTACTTAGTAATACATTTAGCGAATTTTTAAAATGTCACCAAATTGATAAAAATGTTTTCAAATCTATAAAAATATCTTGAAATTGATAAAATTGCGCTACATAAATGATATTAATTGTTTTTTGTTAGGGGATAGTATTGTGATGATATTTCGTCAATTTGTCGCAAAGTGGAACTGTCAGTTCTACAGTCCCACTTGGCGATAAATTTGGCGATTTTTTAAAATGTCGCTAATTTGACGAAACTGTCGCCAAATGTTCCATAGAAATATAACTATTTAGACGATATTTTTTCTACCAATTTATTTGAAGCAAATGATATCATGTCGCTTACCAACGGATTTAAATCCAATGTGTTTATGCGGCAGACGATTTTTATTAAATCCTTTCCGATTTGAATGATGAAGATATGTATATAAAATAAATTTCATTGCCATTTCATTTTGGACTGGATAATATCAATTATACTCTTCAGGTTTAAACATTATTATTATTGATATTTTCCGGAATTATTGATTCAGGGATTATTCATATTTTTAAGTTATTACGCCATTGTTTTATTGCGGCAAAAATTGCTGACACACGCATATTGTACGTTGTACGAGTAATCTTCTAGGAATGCACGGGTATATCTTCTAACCTACGAGAATATAAGTAGTACAGGTATATTGGCATATATTTTGACATATATTGGCATATATATTGGAATCAAGTACAGTCTTCTGGTATGAAGATTAAGGGGATTAATTATATATTCAATTTATTACGTCGTCTGTTGTATTTTACCAAAAAACATTTGTGACTCATATTGCAAAACGGGTAATCTTCTACTAATAATCGGACATTATAAGTAGTACGTGTATATCTTCCCATATAATTTTAGCACTTTCATTTTGACATATATTGGAATAAATGACTGTCTTCAGATTTAAAGATTACGGGTTTATTGGTATTTTCAATTTATACATGTAATCTACTAATACTGGTTATATTTTCTAATATTCGCGTATATAATTAGTACGGGTCCCATACAATTTTAACGCTTTTATTTTGCATATATTGATTCAATTCCATATTTTTTTTTATATTTGCTTACATAAGGGGTCCAAGATGTTTTATTCTTCAGATATGTCCATGAAGATAATTTTATATAGCGAGAACAGAGATTCTTAAACTTCTTTTTAGGAGCATTATATTAAATATTTTAACAGAATATTTTGATTAAACATGTCATTTAGTATACTATAAGAATTTGGGCATGATTATGAATTTCAAGTTTCTTTATATTATATACTCCGTACGAAGAACGGGTATGCTGCTAGTCTATATAAATAAAAATGAAAATCTGTCAGTCTGTCTGTCTGTCTGTTTGTCCCGTCATCACGGGAGAACGGCTGAACCGAATGTGATGAAATTTTGTGGGTAGCCTAGAAATAGTCCCACTTAAAATTTAGTCTATGGTTGGAATTTCTATGACCAGTGGTTCTCGAGATATTAATAAAAAACGAAACTTTTGTTTGTCTCATCATCACAAGAGAACGGCTGAACCGAATTTAATGAAATTTTGTGGGTGGCTTTGAAATAGCCCCCATAAATTTTGCCCACGTTTCGAGTTTCTAAGACCAGGGGTTGTCGAGATATTACTGAAAAACTGAACTTTTTTTATAGGAGTTCTACTCTCCAACTCCGTGGTTTATCCAAACGGAAAGGATAAAAATCGTTTGTTTAAAACGTCAAAGGGAATTAAAACTTTATTTTTGAGTTTGATGCAGGATTTTTGCATTAAATAGTCACTATCTGAAAGCATGAATTGTATGAAACATGAATTTAAATGGAAAAATCTACCTCCATGTTTTATATTTCGCAAGCTTTTACTCAACGATTAGAAGTATAAAGAAATTAAAATGGTTATTCAATTTCGCATTTTATGAGGAAGATTCTATCTTATATCATGTTGCACGACAAAGGAATGGAATTAAATGTGTTTGTTAATGATTATTATTATTTTTTCGATTTGAATAATAAATAAATGGATATTAAAATATATCTTATAAATGAACGGTTTGATTTTTTTTTAATTATATTAATTGCGAACTGCATACATCACTTTCATGTATTTTAGCAAAGAGGTTTTAAGCTTATATATTGTGTTTAGCTAATAAACTTATATTCTGTTTACCCAATAAATTCATTTATCCAATTGTTTAAACAGAAAAAGAGTAGAATGGGTATATCTTCTAATAATATTTTAGTGTTTTCATTTAGTATATACAAACTGGATCACGATATTTTATTCAGATCTGCGAATTTAGAGCTACGAATTTGGCTGGATATCGCTAACTTGGTAACTTTTCTTAAACTTTACCAAATTAGTGGAAATGTCTCCAAATTGATAAAAGTGACGCAAATCAATGAAATTAAATTTGTTTTGTTAAAAGAAAGTACTGAAATGGTGTTTCGTTAGCATTTGTCTGTCAGTCCAACCGCCCTACTTAGTAACACATTTAGCGAATTTTTAGAATGTCACCAAATTGATAAAAATATTTATAAATCCATAAAAATATTTTGAAATTGATAAATTGCCCTAAATAAACGAAATTGTGTTTTTTTTAGGGGATAATATTTTGATGATGGTTCGTCAATTTATCGCCAAGTGGGACTGTCAGTTCTACAGTCCCACTTGGCGATAAATTTAGCGATTTTTTAAAATGTCGCCAAACCTTCATTAGAGATATTCAGACGATATTTTGACCACCAATTTATTTGAAGCAAATCATAACATGTCGCTTAACAACGGATTTAAATTTAACGTGTTTATGAGGAAGAAGATTTTTATTAAATTTTTTCCGATTTTAATGATGAAGATATGTATATAAAATAAATTTCATTGCCATCGTATTTTTGACTGGATAATATCAATTACGATCTTCATGTTTAAACATTATCATTATTGATGTTTTCGGGGATTATTGATTCAGAGATTATTGATATTTTCAAATTCTTATGGCATTGTTTTATTGCGGCAAAAATTGTTGAAACTCATATATTGTACGTTGTACGAGTAATCTTCTACAAATGCACGGGTATATCTTCTAATGTAAGAGAATATAAGTAGTACATGTATATTGGCATATATTGGCCTTCCGGTATGAAGATCACGGGGATTATTGATATTTTTAATTTATTAAGTAATCTGTTATATATTGGCAAAAATTTTTCAAACTAAATATTATAATACGGGTAATCTTTTACTAACACTAGGACATATCTTCTAATCTATGACATTATAAGTAGTACGGGTTTATCTTTCCATATAATTTTAGCACTTTCATTTGGGCTCATATTGGAATTAATTACTGCCTACTGGTTTAAAGATTACGGATTTATTGATATTTTCAATGTATACATATAATGTCATAATACAGGTTATATCTTCTAATATTCGCGTAATAAGTAGTACGGGTCCCATACAATACGCTATTATTTTGCATATGTGAGAACAGAGATCCTGAGGTTTCTTTTTAGGAGCATTGTATTAAATATTTTAACAGAATATTTTGATTAAGCATGTCATTAAGTATACTATAGGAATTTGCACATGATTGTGAATTTTAAGTTTATTTATATTATATACTCCGTACGAAGAACGGGTATGCTGCTAGTATATATATATATATATATATATATATATATATATATATATATATATATATATATATATATATATATATATATATATATATATGTAAATAAAATTGAAAATCTGTCTGTCTGTCTGTTTGTCCCATCATCACGGCAGAACGGCTGAACCGAATTTGATGAAATTTTGTGGGTAGCCTAGAAATAGCCCCACTTAAAATTTAGTCTATGGTTGGAATTTCTACGATCAGTGGTTCTCGAGATATTAGTAAAAAACGAAACTTTCGTTTGTCTCATCATCACGAGAGAACGGCTGAACCAAATTTAATCAAATTTTGTGGGTGGCCTTGAAATAGCCCCCCATAAACTTTGCCCAAGTTTCGAGTTTCTAAGAGCAGGGATTGTTGAGATATTAATGAAAAACGGAACTTTTTTTATAGGAGTTCTACTCTCCAACTCCGTGGTTTATCCAAACGGAAAGGATAAAAATCGTTTGTTTACAGCGTCAAATTGAATTAAAACTTTATTTTTGAGTTTGATGCAGGATTTTTGCATTAAATAGTCACTATCTCAAAGCATAAATTGCTTGAAACATGAATTTTAATTGAAAAATCTACCTCCATGTTTTTCATTTCACAAGCTTTTACTCAACGATTATAGAAGTATAAAGAAATTAAAATGGTTATTTAATTTCGCATTTTATGAGGAAGATTCTATCTTATATCATGTTGCTCGGCAAAGGAATGGAATTAAATGTGTTTGTTAATGATTATTATTATTTTTTCGATTTTAATAATAAATGAATGGATATTAAATTATATCTTATAAATGAACGGTTTGATTTTTTTTAATTATATTAATTGCGAACTGCATACATCACTTTCATGTATTTTAGCAAAGAGGTTTTAAGCTTATATATTGTGTTTAGCTAATAAACTCTTATTCTGTTTACCCAATAAATTCATTTATCCAATTGTTTAAACAGAAAAATAGTAGAATGGGTATATCTTCTAATAATATTTTAGTGTTTTCATTTAGTATATACAAACTGGATCGCGATATTTTATTCATATCTGCGAATTTAGAGCTACGGATTTGGCTGAATATCGCTAACTTGGCAAATTTATTAAAAGTTGCCAAATTGATTGAAATGTCCCCAAATTGATAAAAATGACGTAAATCGATGAATTTTATTTTGTTTTGTTAAAAGAAAGTACTGAAATGGTGTTTCGTTAGCATTTGTCTGTCATTTCAACCGCCCTACTTAGTAACCCATTTAGCGAATTTTTAAAATGTCACCAAATTGATAAAAATATTTATAAATCCATAAAAATATTTTGAAATTGATAAATTGCCCTAAATAAACGAAATTTTGTTTTTTTAGGGGATAATATTTTGATGATGGTTCGTCAATTTATCGCCAATTGGGACTGTCAGTTCTACAGTCCCACTTGGCGATAAATTTGGCGATTTTTTAAAATGTCGCCAAACCTTCATTAGAGATATTCAGACGATATTTTGACTACCAATTTATTTGAAGCAAATCATAACATGTCGCTTAACAACGGATTTAAATTTAATGTGTTTATGAGGAAGAAGATTTTTATTAAATCTTTTCCGATTTTAATGATGAAGATATGTATATAAAATAAATTTCATTGCCATCGTATTTTTAACTGGATAATATCAATTACGATCTTCATGTTTAAACATTATTATTATTGATGTTTTCGGGGATTATTGATTCAGAGATTATTGATATTTTCAATTTCTTATGGCATTGTTTTATTACGCCGAAAATTGTTGAAACTCATATATTGTACGTTGTACGTGTAATCTTCTACAAATGCACGGGTATATCTTCTAATGTAAGAGAATATAAGTAGTACATGTATATAGCCATATATTGGCCATATATTGGAATCAAGCCTTCCGGTATGAAGATCATGTGGATTATTGATATTTTTAATTTATTAAGTAATCTGTTATATATTGGCAAAAATTTTTCAAACTAAATATAATACGGGTAATATTTTACTAACACTAGGACATATCTTCTAATCTATGACATTATAAGTAGTACGGGTTTATTTTCCCATATAATTTTAGCACTTTCATTTGGGCACATATTGGAATTAATTACTGCCTACTGGTTTAAAGATTACGGATTTATTGATATTTTCAATTTGTATATGTAATCTACTAATACAGGTTATATCTTCTAATATTCGCGTATATAAGTGGTACGGGTCCCATACAATACGCTATTATTTTGCATATATTGATTCAATTCCATACTTTTTATAAATTTGCTTTCAAAAAAGGCGAGGATATTTTATTCTTCAGATCTACCCGTGAAGATAATTTTGAATAACGAGAACAGCCATTCCTTAACTTCTTTTTGGGAGCATTATGTTAAATATTTTAATAGAATATTTTGATTAAAAATGCCATTAAGTATACTATAGGAATTTGCACATGATTGTGAATTTTAAGTTTATTTATATTATATACTCCGTACGAAGAACGGGTATGCTGCTAGTATAAAATAAATTTCATTGACATTGCAGTTTTGACTGGATAATATCAATTACGGTCTTCAGGTTTAAACATTGTTATCTTTGATATTTTCGTATACTATTGATTCAGGGATTATTGATATTTTCAAGTTATTATGCCATTGTTTATTTATGACGAAAATTGTTGAAACTAATATGTAGTACGTTGTACGAGTAATCGTCTACAAATGCAGGGATATATCTTCTAATCTACGAGAATATATGTAGTACAGGTATATTGGCATATATTTTGATATATATTGGCATATATTGGAATCAATTACGACCTTCTGATATAAAGATTACGAAGATTATTGATATTTTCAATTTATTACGTCATCTCCTTTATTTTGGCAAATATTTTTAAGACTCATATTGTAATACGTGTAATCTTCTACTAACACACTGGCATATTTTCTAATCTGCGACAATATAAGTAGTACGGGGTTGCATATATTGATTCAATTCCTTTTTTTTATTTGTAAATTTGCTTACAAAAGGGGCCAGGATGTTTTTTTCCTCAGATCTGCCCGTGAAGATAATTTTGAATAGTGAGAACATATATTCTTAAAATTTCCTTTAGGAGCAATAAATTAATTATTTTAACAGAATTTGCACACGATTGCGAATTATAAGTTTCTTTATATTATATATTCCGTACGAAGAACGGTTATGCTGCTAGTATTTAATAAAAATCGTCTGCTGCAGATACATATTGGATTTAAATCCGTTGCTAAGCGACATATCATTTTCTGCAAATAAATCGGTAAAAAAATATCGTCTGCATAATGCTATCACTATGGAATTTTTAATTGTGCATTTCAAATTAATATCTGGACAATCCCTGGTCCCAGAAACTCGAAACATAGACAACATTTTAAGTGGAGAAATTCCAATTCTACTATAAAAATTTTATCAAACTAAGTGCAGCCGTTCTCCCGTGATGATATGACATACATAAAGAAATATATAGAAACTATAAATTCCTATAGTATTCTAAATGACTTTGTTATTCAAAATATTCAATTAAAATATTTAATTTAATTCTTCTAAAAAACGTATAAGTATCTCGGTGCTCGATATGCAAAATTATCTTCACAGGCAAATAAAGAATAAAGCATCCTGGTCCCGTTTCTAAACAAATTAAAATATATATATATATTAATTCTCACAAAACGACAGAGATTATCTAGAAAATCGTTCTTAATTATACAAAATATTGAATTTTCATCGATTCGGTGTCATTATGGTGAATATATCATCAGTTTATCAATTTGGTGACAATTTTGTCAATTTAGCGACATTTTAAAAAATGGCAAATGTATCGCCAAGTAGGATTGTAGAACTGACAGTCCCACTTGACGACAAATTGACGAAACATCATCACAATACTTTCCCCTAACAAAACCCAATTAATTCCATTTATTTAGCGCAATTTTATAAATTTCAAGATATTTTTATGGATTTACAAATATTTTTATAAATTTGCCGACATATTTAAAAATTCGCTAAATGTGTTAATAAGTTGAACGATTGGACTGATAGACAAATGCTACCAACGTATCATTTCAGTACGCTCTTCTAACAAAACAAAATTAATTTCATTGATTTAGCGTCGTTTTATCAATTAGGCGACATTTCCGTCAATTTTGTGTTTAAGGAAAGTTGCAAAGTTAGCGATATCCCGCCAAATTCGTAGATCTGAATTTCCAGATCTAAAGAATAAAACATTCTGATCCCGTTTGTATATTTTAAATAACAACACTAAAATTATATTAGAAGATATACCCGTGTGTACTCTTTTTCTCTTTCAACAATCGGTAAAATGAGTTTATTGGCTAAACACAATATATGAGTTAATTGGCTAAACACAATACATGAGTTGGTTGGCTAAACACAATATATGAGTTTATTGACTAAAAACAATATATGAGTAGTTTGGCTAAACACAATATATAAGTTTGAAAACTCTTTGCCAAAATCAATGAAAGTGGTGTACGCAGTATTAATACAGATATATAATTAAAAAAAAATTAAACCATTCTTTTATAAGACATATATTTATATCCATTTATTTACTATTCAAATCGAAAAAATAATAATAAAAATTAACAAATACATTTGATTTAATTGCGTTGCTGAGCAGTGTGATATAAAAAAGAATATTTCTCGTAAAATGCTGATAATTAAGTAACCATTTTGATATCTGTTGTGATACAAACGCTTAAGGGAAATTTAAGAAATTTAACTGATATATAATTAAGCATCTGCAACCCAACACCTGATAGAGAGATCGTAGTAAGCTAGCAGTCTTCCAAGAAAATAATATATTTTCATAATTTTTCATTGTTCGTAGAACCAAATTGTTCTTAATCGTATAGTTTGATATAAAATAATTTTTTTTAGATTCTAAAACTAGAGATGATCCATTTTATTGTTGGAGTCCTTCTGCATCCATAGTGCATAGTGAATATTTTGGTATAATAAAATACTTACATACATCCAATGCATGACTAACCTAGTTCTTAACAAATCCACGTTTTTAGAGATGTACCTAAATCTCACTTAAATAGTAGCTCATCAATTCATAGAGTAAACAGATACTTAAGTTGTTAATGCCTATTTATTTTTATATTTGGTGTCTAAGATATGAGGGATAAGAAAACACATGGTTTGTCCAAAATAAATCTTCATATTTTAATTATACAATTCAAAGTGTGTATATATATATATATATATATATATATATATATAATGAAAGATTTTAATCGTAAATTATGCATAAACTACTGTATGTACAAAAACCCCCATCTCTAGCATATCGGTTACAAATGAGTAACTATAGACCAAGACTATGAATAAAGAGAGATGGTAACATATCACTACAAAGGAAAGGGGGATAAGAATATAAGGATACAAAATTCACAACTAAAAGTATATATATATATATATATATATATATATATATATATATATATATATATATATATATATATATATATATATATATATATATATATATATATATATATATATATATATATATATATATATATATATATATATATATATTAACTCTATTGGCAACTCTTGCGTAAACTTTACATATTCCAAAGGAAATTCAGACGGCAGATCATATTCTCAACACTGAATTAAAAATATGTTTGAATAAATGGCACAATTGTACCATCAAAATGTTTATATTTTTATATTCCAGAGAATTCATTACATACAGCTGAAACATTAACTTTACATGATCATTGCTAGCAGCATCAAAATAACAAAACACTTGGTTTTGATAGATTCACAAATAAGATTCCTTTTCTTGTCATTTTAGCAAGTATGAAGAGTGCAGATATTTGTAATATTAACTCCATATGGAAATATAATCTTGTCTGAAGATCCTAAAGTTTGCTGCAAGCAGGTATGGTCTCTCAAATTTCACACACAAAAAAAAATGGTAACGGACGTCCCCTAAGGGACTCCCAAAATATACACAACCTACTTTTACTTCGATTGCCTAAAACGGTTTCTCCCAAAAAGAAAAGACCGCGCAGATGTGGCGTCGTATGATTGGTTCAGAGTTTTGTGATAATTTTAAAAATATGACAGCTGAATGTATCACATTTTAGAGATGTTTAAACCAGTCAATTCATATTTCAATGACGTGATTTGAATAAAGTTCATTTTTTCCGATGAAGTTTTAAGTTTTCAAATATAATAAATTAATGTAGTATTGTGATAATTTTAAAAATATTACCGCTGAATGTATCAAATTTTAGAGATGTTTAAATAAAATTGCATTGCAGTTGGAAAGTGTTTCATAATCAATGGTTTACGGATGTTTGGTATTTCTTGTTAATTAATATCTTGACAACTGCTGACCTTAGAAACTCGAAACAAGGACTAAATTTTAAGTGGAGCTATTTCAAAGTCACCCACAAAATTTCATGAAATTCGGTTTAGCCGTTCTCCCGTGATGACGAGACAAACACACAGGTAGATAGATTTTCAATTTTATTTATATAGATGAGATAAATATTTAAAAAACTTAACATACGTCAAAATTAGTACATCCTATCGTTTTCAAAAGTTATATCTTTCGAATTAAATATTATCAGAACAAAATTAAATATTAAAAAATTAAATGTTGCTTATAATTACGAGAAAAAACAAATCACTAACTGAAATGTTATATATATCAATAATTCCCAAAGCAGAGTGCGATGACATCTTCCCAGCTGATCAAGAACGAACTGAAAATTTTCAAGAATATATTTGACGAAGTGTCAAACGTAAAAGTACATTCAATGAAGACAAATATTATTAAGAAATAATGATTCTGGACTTGAGAGACGTTTCCAAGTATGTACTAGACTAGAAACAATTGTTACATACGTGTATTACCCGGTTGACATTGTTGATGGGGAAAATATGACAGTAAACATAAATAATGCATTTCCTTTATCTATGGTAGAGTGCTTCAGTGCTACATAAATTTAAAAGTTCCTGGCTCTGATCCTAGCAATCACTTTTGGAATATAATGGATGAGGAAAAGTATCCGAAATTTAAAAAAAATGTCGCGTTTTTGTTAGCATCGGTTTTCATTCACTTTATATCAACTTCATGTGCTAGATATTTATTTGAAAGTTTGGTGAAATTTTATTTCATAAACATTTAGAGAAACCATGGCAATGAATTTCTTAACAAATTTGGCAAACCATCGAATAATTTATGAAAATATTGCCAAATTCACAAATATGACTCTCAATCAACGAAAATGACTCCAAATTGAATTTAAAATGATTAAGAACAATGCCAAATAACTGAATTAACTAAATTTCTTATTTGAATGACAACTGTATTAAAAATAAAATTTAATATTTAAAGATTTAAATACATATTTTAACACTAAAATGTTAAGGAAAATAATTATGTGAAATATCTAGTCTTCATAACGCCCTAAAAATAAGAAAATATATTTCATTACTTGCAACTTTTAACAAATCGGATCTGCAGATTAGATGCGGGTAGGTGAAAACAATTTTGTTTAAATGTATAGGTAATTAGATAATTATATATATACTAGCAGCATACCCGTTCTTCGTACGGAGTATATAATATAAAGAAACTTGAAATTCATAATCATGCCCAAATTCTTATATTATACTAAATGACATGTTTAAGCAAAATATTCTGTTAAAATATTTAATATAATGCTCCTAAAAAGAAGTTTAAGAATCTCTGTTCTCGCTATATAAAATTATCTTCATGGACATATCTGAAGAATAAAACATCTTGGACCCCTTATGTAAGCAAATATAAAAAAAATATGGAATTGAATCAATATATGCAAAATAAAAGCGTTAAAATTGTATGGACTCGTACTAATTATATACGCGAATATTAGAAAATATAACCTGTATTAGTAGATTACATGTATAAATTGAAAATACCAATAAACCCGTAATCTTTAAATCTGAAGACAGTCATTTATTCCAATATATGTCAAAATGAAAGTGCTAAAATTATATGGGAAGATATACACGTACTACTTATAATGTCCGATTATTAGTAGAAGATTACCCGTTTTGCAATATGAGTCACAAATGTTTTTTGGTAAAATACAACAGACGACGTAATAAATTGAATATATAATTAATCCCCTTAATCTTCATACCAGAAGACTGTACTTGATTCCAATATATATGCCAATATATGTGAAAATATATGCCAATATACCTGTACTACTTATATTCTCGTAGGTTAGAAGATATACCCGTGCATTCCTAGAAGATTACTCGTACAACGTACAATATGCGTGTGTCAGCAATTTTTGCCGCAATAAAACAATGGCGTAATTACTTAAAAATATCAATAATCCCTGAATCAATAATTCCGGAAAATATCAATAATAATAATGTTTAAACCTGAAGAGTATAATTGATATTATCCAATCCAAAATGAAATGGCAATGAAATTTATTTTATATACATATCTTCATTATTCAAATCGGAAAGGATTTAATAAAAATCGTCTGCCGCATAAACACATTGGATTTAAATCCGTTGCTAGGCGACATGATATCATTTGCTTCAAATAAATTGAATATATAATTAATCCCCTTAATCTTCATACCAGAAGACTGTACTTGATTCCAATATATATGCCAATATATGTCAAAATATATGCCAATATACCTGTACTACTTATATTCTCGTAGGTTAGAAGATATACCCGTGCATTCCTAGAAGATTACTCGTACAACGTACAATATGCGTGTGTCAGCAATTTTTGCCGCAATAAAACAATGGCGTAATTACTTAAAAATATCAATAATCCCTGAATCAATAATTCCGGAAAATATCAATAATAATAATGTTTAAACCTGAAGAGTATAATTGATATTATCCAGTCCAAAATGAAATGGCAATGAAATTTATTTTATATACATATCTTCATTATTCAAATCGGAAAGGATTTAATAAAAATCGTCTGCCGCATAAACACATTGGATTTAAATCCGTTGCTAGGCGACATGATATCATTTGCTTCAAATAAATTGGTAGAAAAAATATCGTCTAAATAGTTATATTTCTATGGAACATTTGGCGACAGTTTCGTCAAATTAGCGACATTTTAAAAAATCGCCAAATTTATCGCCAAGTGGGACTGTAGAACTGACAGTTCCACTTTGCGACAAATTGACGAAATATCATCACAATACTATCCCCTAACAAAATACAATTAATATCATTTATGTAGCGCAATTTTATCAATTTCAAGATATTTTTATAGATTTGAAAACATTTTTATCAATTTGGTGAAATTTTAAAAATTCGCTAAATGTATTACTAAGTAGGATGGTTGGTCTGACAGATAAATGCTAACCAAACATCATTTCAGTACTCTCTTATAACAAAACAAAAAAAAATTCCATTGATATGTAGAAGACCCAAGCCACACGACCAACCCGAAGGTTTATGGCAGCTGTTTGTGTGTCGTTTATATCAATTTGGCGACATTTCCGTCAATTTGGCAAAGTTTAAGAAAAGTTGTCAAATTAGCGATATCCCTCCAAATTCGTAGCTTTGAATTTGCAGATCTGAATGAAACATTCTTATCCCGTTTCAATATACTAAATGAAAACACTACAATTGTATTAGAAGATATACCCGCTCTACTCTTTTTCTGTTTCAACAATCGGCTATATGAATTTATTGGCTAAACACAATATATGAGTTTAGTAGCTAAATACGATATAAGCTTGAAAACTCTTTGCCAAAATAAATGAAATTGATGTACGCAGTCAGCAATTAATATAATTAAAAGAAAAATCAAACCGTCCATTCATAAGATATACTTTTATATCCATTTATCCATTTATTTATTATTTAAATCGAAAAAAAATAATAAAAACATTAACAAACAACATTTAATTTAATTGCGATGCCGAGCAACATGATATATCCTCCTAAAATGTTAAAATTTATTAAACACTAATAGCACACCCGTTATTCGTACGGAGTGTATAATTTAAAGAAACTTAAAGTTCGCAATCATGTGCAGATTCTGTTAAAATATTAAATTTATTGCTCCTAAAGAGAAGTTTAAGAATATATGTTCTCACTATGCAAAATTATCTTCACGATCAGACCTGAAGAATAAAACATCCTGCCCCCTTTTGTAAGCAAATTTACAGAAGAAAAAATAGGAATTGAATGAATATATGCAACCCCGTACTAATTAAATTGTCGCAGATCAGAAAATATGCCAATGTGTTAGTAGAAGATTACCCGTATTACAATATGCGTCTCAAAAATATTTGCCAAAATAAAAGAGATGACGTAATAAATTGAAAACATCAATAATATCCGTACTCTTTATACCAGAAGGTCGTAATTGATTCCAATATATGCCAATATATATCAAAACATATGTCAATATACCTGTACTACTTATATTCTCGTAGATTAAAAGATATACACGTGTATTTGTAGAAGATTCGTACAACATACAATACATGAGTTTAAACAATTTTTGTCATAATAAAATAATTGCAAAATAACTTGAAAATATCAATTATCCTTGAATCAATAATCCCCGAAAATATAAATAATAATAATTTTTAAACCTGAAGACCGTAATTGATATTATCCAGTCAAAAATGCTATAAGAAAAATCAAATCGTTCTTTTCTAAAATATATTTTTATATCCATTTATTTATTATTCAAATCGAAAAAATAATTATTAAAATTAACAGACAGATTTAATTTAATTGCGTTTCTGAGTAACATGATATAAGATAGAATCTTATAACATGTTAAATATGTCATGTCTTATAACATAAACTGCGAAATTAAATAACGATTTTGATTTCTCTATACTTCTCATTGTTCCGTAAAAGCTTGTTTTAAATAAACCATGAACCATGGAGATAGATTTCCCCTTTAAATCATGTTTTAAACAATTCATGTTTTCAGAAAGTGACTAATTAACGCAAAAAATCTCCCATCAAACTCAGAGATTAAATTTTAATTCACTTTCAAACGATTTTCCAGCTTTTCGTTTGGATAAACCACGGAGTTAGGGAGTAGAACTCCTAGGAAAAAGTTCCGTTTTTCATTAATATCTCGACAACCCCAGGTCTTAGAAACTCGAAACTTGGACAAAATTTATGGGGGGATATTTCAAGGCTATTCACCAAATTTCATTAAATTCGGTTCAGCCGTTTTTCCGTGATGATGAGACAAACGAAAATTTCGTTTTTTACTAATATCTCGAGAACCACTGGTCGTAGAAACTCAAAACACGGATATAATTTTAAGTGGGGCTATTTCTGGGCTACCCACAAAATTTCATCAAATTCGGTTCAGCCGTTCTCCCGTGATGGTGTGACAAACAGACAGACAGACAGACAGACAGACAGACAGACAGACAGACAGACAGACAGATTTTCATTTTTATTTATATAGATATATATATATCCAACCGCCCACTTTTATTCTGCAGACTAAAATATTAAAATTTTCAATTGAAAAAGTGTACTATCTACTTTTTTCGGATGTTATCAAAAGTAGATATATCAATAGAATATGTTTTCTTCTTTTTTTGTCTCTAATTACCTATATGAGTTTATGTTTATGACGATGAATATAATTAAGTCAAAATATTGTTCTTTTCTTACATGCAACCACATACAGGGTGAGTTTAAAGTGGCGCACATCAAAGTTCATTTCACTGCTGGAAGTTGATGAACGTTATTGCTGGTTCCAGCAGGACGGTGCGACTTGTCACACATCAAACAGCACTATCCAACTTTTAGCTGATTTTTTTCGGTGAACGCATAATTTCCCGGGGATTGTGGCCTTTCTGCTCCCCAAATTTATCATCCCTGATTTCTTCCTATGAGGGTACCTGAAAAATGTGGTTTACGTGAATAATCCGCACACGATTGTTGAGCTGAAAACGAACATCTCAACAACCATTTCAACATCAATACTACCATACTCCGCAGAGTCTCACGAAATCCGGTAAAACGAACGCGTTTTTGCATTCGCAAAACAGAATGTCATTTTCAACATTTATTGTAACACCTAAAGTTTATCTGCTAAAAATAAATGGTAACATTTCAACTAATCTCTGTAATACTTTACATTCATTTAAATTCTCATACTGGTACTTTTACGGGCAGTTAAACTTGGATGTGCGAGGCTTTAAACTCACCCTGTAGAATCCGACAACATTATCAGTTAATGATTATGTGAGACCTTTTAGATAATTTAAAGTCTGTGAACAAAGAACTCAGACGAGTGACACTACGGTTGACAGTTAGTCGGAGAGGTTTACAACCCATAAATGAGTGACATCATCAGCTGGAAAAAATTACTATGTCGATATTGGACGTAAACGATGCTTCCGTACAAGACTAGCACAAGCTCCATAGGATTCATCCCAACACAGCACAGAAAGAAAGGCCAGTGGGAGTTTGGGAAGGTGTGGGTCCCCGAAACAAGATTCAATTAAATACACTTTGCCGAGAAAGAGATTGTTACTGGAGTTCGAAAGAGATGTTGGATGGAAGGGGAGTGATGTACGCTTAAAAAGTACGACAGCAGTAAAATAGGTGGCATCACAAGAAAAAGGAAATCTCCTAAATGAAGGAGAGTAATAAAATACTTACTAGCACATCAGTTTCCCTAAGCCAAGCCGGTAAACCAAGTTGGCAAATGGTCGATCTTAAAGCATTTTCAAGGTTCAGATTTAACCACGATCTCACATTATCCTCTTAAGTTTTCCTAAGTCTTTTCTAAAAGAATTAAGAATTTAAATGAACAAGTATTGTATATTCATTAATTAGTAAGGATTCTAGTGATAATGTATGCAATAAAAATTAGTTCACATAAAATAAATGTAATTTTAAAGATAAATTGTATATTTAATGTTCAATGTGTTGTTTTTTAGCTAAGTGAGTTTACACTTGCGAGATAAATTTGGTGGGTTATTGCAGCCACTACGTCTATATACTTATTAAATAAAATTGATAGGACATTTTGATGCTTGGCCACGTTCTCTGAAGCAAATATTTATGCCACAGATTATATACCTAACTATTAAAAATTAATGGACAGTATGCAGTGCAAGTCGTCATTGACGACATAAAGATCTTTCATGAATCCACTTTAAATTAATATTTGAAATTGCATTTTTGTTGCTTTCGAATTTTTGTTTTTAAATACATTACTTAATCATAAAGTTCAATTATTTCTATGTTTATGATACTTTAATAGACATGTTAATGAGCTGCAACACGTTGAAAAAATTAGAAGTAGCTCTTAAACTGCAAAAGTCTTTCTTAGTATAAAGAAATGTATATTTTGAGTTTTATTTTTAAAATGTACGTATGAAACAAGCATTAGAATAATATATTGAAGTACATTCATTAATTTATTAAACGTTTTTCAGATTTTTTCAACCTATTTTAAAGAAAGAAACATTTATATTTTTAATCATATCAAAATCTGATCATCACTAGGTTGACCAATGACTTACTAATTAATCAATTTAACTACCAAATTTAATAATTTAGATAGATGGTTTGAAGATAAAGTAGATACGTACTGCATTACATGGAAAACCGGATATACATACATGCAAATATACATACATACATACATACATAGTAGTAGTGTATATTTACCCGTTCTGGCTTACTTTATAAATTTTGTCTCGTTTGAAAAAATTAATATATAAAAAATCATTAAAATGCTTAATTTTAAAGAGAAAAAAATCAATAAATAAAATCGAAAAATTCTACTAAAATCAATTTGATTTTAGAGAAAAAATTAATATTTAAAAAAATCACCTAAGGTGTTAACCTTACGGTTAAAATGTCTGATTTTATAGAAAAATCACTAAATATAAAATCATCTAAGCGTGAGTTTTCGTTCTCTAAACCACGCTTTTAGGAATAAAAAACACTCTTTTATATTCAAAAATTCATCAAGACGATCTTCAAGAAAATAGCTTGATTTTGAATATTTTAGAGAGCGAAAGTTCAGGCTTCTATCATATTTTATCGCCTCCCAATTCAAGGGGGTAGAAGTTAACCCCCTAAAAAATCAAAAAAATTAATTTTATAGTATATTTTAAGCATTTACTGTTATTTAAGAGGCTGTTTCAAACAACTTCGTTTTTAATGATATTTTTCTTATTTTTATGTTATTTCCAATGTAAAAATTCAATACGTTTATTTTTTTATTTTACTTTTATATATATTGGCTTTCTTAGAGTCATTTTAATGATATTATTCTCATTTTTTTTATATTTCTGATTTTTTTTGTTTTAATTGCATATCACTCATAACAAAAAATATAAGATAATTCTATAGAGTTTTTAAAAATATATAATTATTTAAGATTTTTTGTTAATTCTACATCGGATCCATATGGATCTAATGTTAAAATTTTTATTTTTCTATATAATTTTTTTTATTTTCAGGGGGAGTTAACCTCTACCACCTAAATTGGGGGGTAACAAGTTATAGAAGCGTGAGCATTTGTTCTCTAAAATACTCAAAGTCATGGTATTTTCTGAATCATGGTATTTTCTAATATTTTCTGAAAATTTGATGAATTTTTTAAGATAATTATTTTTTATTCCTAAAAGCATGATTTAGAGAGCAAAAGCTCACGCTTAGATGATTTTATATTTATTGATTTTTTCTATAAAATCAGACATTTTAACCGTAAGGTTAACACCTTAGGTGATTTTTTAAATATTGATTTTTTCTCTAAAATCAAGCGGATTTTAGTAAATTTTTCTCGATTTTATTTATTGATTTTTTTTCTCTAAAATTAAGCATCTTAATGATTTTGTATATATTACTGTTTTTAAACGAGACAAAATTTATAAAGTGAGCTAGAACGGGTAAATATACACTACTCATAGTCATATAAAGAATAGTTGTTCGTGAGTATAGCGTTCAAAATTTTTAAATTCATTGGAAGCATTAATTCCAATTGAGTCCATTCCGACCATTGCTGTACATTGTGCTACACATGATGGGAAAGTAAAAAAAAAAACTACCGTTAATTTATTCCCTATTTACGTTATGCTCTTCATTTATGCCAGCACAAATAAAAAAAAAACATATAAAATGCAATCTTTTGTAAACACCTCATCAGAATTCATGACTGCTAATATGGCATAAATATGGCATAAGGTTTAACTAAAGTTTTATATCAGCAAAATTACGGCAAACTTAAAAAGCACATAACGTCGCGTTCGCCTTTTTAAGATTAATTAATTTTTTAAACTTTCTTCCAGGTGTTTTCGACACATGATTTTTAATTTTGTCGTAGCATCATTTTTATTAATTTAACGCTCACTTGTACGGTTTTTTTTGCTTCGAACTTCATTAATTTTTTTGTCATTTCTGTGATATTCAGGAACTTTTTTTTTACGGGCAACAAGTGTAAATTAGTAAAGGCAAGTAATTTTAAGAGCACTACAGCTAAAAGGGCTATACACGGTATGTTAAAATATATAATAATAAATGAAAATGGCTGTCTATATGTAAATGCAAGAATGTTTGTGTTGAGCTTACCGGAAACTCTGAATATATTTATTTTAAACATTTACTAAGCAACGAACATGAAATTCAAATTACGAAAACTAACCTTTTAAACAAATTTAATCAAAGGTGGTGCAGTTTTTGTAAATATGAGAAAAATTAAAAATTTGTCATTAATTTAGTTTCACAAAATTGCATTATTTAAAACAAATTGAATGATTTGTTCCCCACGAAATATGTTTACTGAAATGATGATTGAACGTATAATGTTTCTCTTTAACAGCTAGATATTCAATTTTACAATATGTTTAAACTCCGTGAACTTAAAATAATTCGAGAAATATGACAGATCTATGTTCAGTTGATGAATATATCCAGGAACTCATTTGCATAAAACATTGAATAATAATTCCATTATACTTAGATTTGGCCAATACCCAAGAAGTATAATAAATTATGTTTTATACTTGCCTTGTACCTAAATGGAATTTTGAGTTATATCAGGTTAATTTTCCTTTTTGCGCATGTATATATGTAAAGATAGTTAGAGTTTTCTTTTCTTAATATCTAACCGATAAATTGACTTAATCTAATTTAAATATGTGAACATAATATTCAAATTTAACTGAAGTTATGAAATAATTGTCTGGTTAGAACTCAGTTTGAGTTACAACATATATACGGGCAACTACAAATTATCTATTTTTATAGTTAATCTAAGTTATTTTAATAAGTTAATTTAATAGTTAATCTAATAGTTACAAATTATCTGTTTTTATATATCACTGTGTAAATGTCTAACGTGTTTACAATATTTTTTGTTTTTCCAAACTCTCCAGAATCCCCCGGTGACATGGAAAAAGCTCAATCTTTGCTCACCTATGGTATCGACTACGGTGCAGAAAGTAATGGAGCCGTATTTCCTATTTACCTCCCCCCCCCCTCCCCTCCTTCGGGAGCGATATACCCTTCATCAGTGGCATTAAATAAAATTTTATTTAAAGCCACTGAGGAAGGGTATAAAGATTCCCGAAAGTGTTCTGGCTTTAAATTTTTATATATATTGAATGACTTTTTCAAAATCTAAAGATTTGTCTGTAATTAATTACTTAATCATTTTATAGTTATGATGTCTTACAACTCTTAGTAAAATGAAAAATTTCGATACAATATTTTCTGCAGAAGAATCCCCCGGTTCTGGTGGCTTTGAAATCAGTATATTTACAGCGATCATTGGGTAGAACTTAACGTAGCCTTAGATTTCTTTCTTCCTAGGTAACGAAAAAAAAATGGATTTTTTTTAAGTATTATCTCACGTTCCAGAAGCGCCCCCCCCCCCTCCTGGTGATCTAAAATGCTCGATATGTGCACAACTTTGTCATTCACCGTCGAACAGAAACTAATGCAGTTGGATTTTTCATCGCCTCACCCAGGAGCTGAGTTATGGGATGATTTTAAATACAGCGCAACTAACTGACAATTACTGAAAATAAGTAATTAGTTAAAATGTGAATGTCAATTCTTTTGACAGTGAAATGTTTTTTAAATACCTCTATGTGCTATTGCAGCGTGCAGAAATGCAAACAGGAAATTAAAAAGGAAAGCACATTATTTTTCTTAAATTAAAAAAAAAATCTTTAGCTAAAATATTTTTTAACTGTCCGCGGACTTAATCGTCCAATAATTCGACCATTTGTAGCGTTCAAATCGTGAATCATTTAGTCGTCATATGAAATTGTTCCGCGGCATCCGGGGGTGGGAGGTAGAGGCAAACCACACTACTCTCTTAATGGATACCACAACATCCACGTCCGCAGGTGGGACTCATATCCAAAATCCGGGTGGCGAGACAGCACGGAGAAACGCTTGACGAACACCTCTCAGGCACCGGGCCGGCTAGCTGAAAAATGATTTGTTAGATGTTGCAGAGATGACATTACACCAGAAGTCGATGCTGTGCTGTTCATGTAAATAGCAATTATGTGCGTAGCGAACATTTCAAAATATTGTATAAAATAGCTCATTATTTAAAGAGCGTCAGTTCCCCCTGTCTTTGGAAGACCTTAAATGGTAGTGTAATAAAAATGTAACCTATTGTTGAAACAAAATTTCATGTTTCCCAGTATACTATACATGTTACTATACATGTTTTACATGTTACTATACACGGTTTACATGTTATAATACATGGATTACATGTTACTATACATGGTTTTCATGTTTCTTTACATGTTTTACATGGTACTATACATGCTATACATGTTATAATTCTGTTAAAATCTAAATTCTATTCTTAATTAAATTCATAACACTCCTACATTTTCAACAATGCATATGTGTGAGAGTTTCCATTTACTTTATTTACTGAATCAACGAACGAACCAGGCATATCACTTTAAGGATCCATTATTGTAATTTGTACATGTTACTTTGGCGCTTATTTCGGGGATAAACGTGTGCCCAAAATTATCACTAAGCAGGATTATTAAATTTTAAAGAACGACCATTACACGACCCACGTTTCAGTTCAGCTACAACGGTTCTGTATCATATACCAATAATTCCCAGTAATTGCCCTCATGTGGGTTATACTCGGAGAGATACACGTTTGGGATGTTGCGGAAGCAGGAAGACTTGCATCATATCCATGGATCGTAGATTATGAATCCTAAGCAACCGGAATGCCTTAGTAATACAAGGTTTACATAGATATTGTTGTATTGTTATATGTATAGTCGAAGACAAATTATTTTATATTACATTTGTGCCATTATATAAAGCATGATTCCTTCCTTAAAGGAGGCGTTGGAGGTTCAAAATGAACGTTTTCAATTTGGCAGAGCATTTTATATAATATTGCACATGGAGTGTATATGATGTCTATATAAGAGATGAAACATATTTAGAAATTTTGTCACATTTCATGTAAATGCTTCTAACGCATTGCACTTATATATAGCTTCGTAAAATTCATTTGTATTATTACAACATTATGTGAAAGAAAAAGTAGTATAGTTTTTCAAAGTAAGCAATTAGTTTAATATATATATATATATATATATATATATATATATATATATATATATATATATATATATATATATATATATGTATGTATATATATATATATGTATGTATATATATATATATATATATATATATATATATATATATATATATATATATATATATATATATATATATATATATATATATATATATATATATATATATATATATATACTACAAAAGTATAATACAGTAATTTAAGACATATTACTGAATAATAACAATTCTAAAAGCAAGCAATTTAATTTTAAAAACAAGCAAATTTATTATTAAAAAAAAAAACAGTTTTACTTTTAATTTAAAATTTAAGCAAAATCTCTAAAACTTAAATAACACGAAGTTATGAATGAAGTAAAGCGCTAAGCTGATTCGCACCATTGAACAGTATATAAAATCCAAAAGGTAAGCTCCAAATCTGAAAATCAAATATGAAACAAAAAGAAAAGAACAAGAAAAGTAATTGTACCAAAAGTTGGCCGAGTGGGGCTTGTGACTCCCTCACCCCGGTTGAGCATGCTTCACGTCATGACCACACTCCCGGATGCCGGTATATATATATATATATATATATATATATATATATATATATATATATATATATATATATATATATATATATATATATATAAATATTAATTTTAGTGTGAGAGTTATAAAATACCAGAAATCACACGAATAAGGCGCGAAGCTGCACTACTACGTGGATTCAAATATCACACCAGAAAAGTAGACAAGTAAATGGAAGCAAAATACCAAAGATTGGTCGAGGGGGTGACCCCCACTCCCCGGTTAAACAAGGTTTTCGTCTAGACAACACTCTCGGAAGCCGATATATTGCATAAGATATGAATCCCGAAGTATCAAAAATGTAAAAAGGGTGTACCAGAACATGAAATCGTGGAATAACCCACAGGAATCTACAATTCTACAATTAATTCTACAATTTAAAAGTCAATAATAATTAAAAAGTATAGTTTATAAACACGCAATCTGATACTGTACCATGACTACAATACTTCAATAAGCAAGAAGAATACGCACCAATCTATCCACGCGTTTATATTCATTATATAGGAAAGTATACACGGCATAAACCTGTGTAAGGAAGGCACGGACACTTAGTCATGATCAACTCTTTACCGGTTCTGTATCTAAATATATACGGTAGCTTTCAGTTACGGTTAAACCATAAAATCTACATATGATGTTGCTCAGGAAACGCTTTTGAAATCCTTGTGCAATTGAACCATGGAGGAAGCCAATATCGCTGTTATAACGATCATTAAAGTTACTGTTTATTCTTTTGCTTCGTATAAGTTGGTTCAATATTATATTTCTGTACACACTCCGATGTAAACATGAATTCCAAGAAACAATGTAATTTATTTCAAATTTAAAACTCTACGTTTATCGTAGAGTCGAAATCCAGTGGAACCATCAGGAAGTTCGTACAGAGACAAATCCAGAAAATTGAGACTTTTATCTTGGTTGTACGGAGTTTCTGTTAACGTTAAACATTTTGGATAAAATCCAGAATCCAATGAAAAACGTGCGTTATTGCAAGCTAAAAGGATGTCGTCAACGTAACGGATGTACAACAATTCGTTCAAAAGGTGTGTGCCTTCTTCATATTTGTTAAGGTAAATGTCGGCAAGAATTGAGGAACATCCTTCTCCCATTGGAATACCATGGCGCTGTTTATAGAAATTTGTACCATCGTACAAGGCTTCTTCAAACAGTACAAGTTTGACCATAGATTTAAATTTACATCTGCTAATATGTGTTTGCATATTATGTTTTCGTAAATTTCCATTAGAATGGCAAACAAATCATTAATATCAATATTACTGAATAAGACACTTAAACAACACTTAAACAATACAACTTAAGACACTATTGTAGAATTAAAACACTTAAATGCAGGTTTTGGATTTCAAGTCTTGTGGGCTATTCCACGATTTCATGTTCTGGTACACTCTTTTTACATCTTTTTACATTTTTGATACTTCGGTATTCGTATCTTATTCGTATCTATCGCAATATATCGGCTTCCGGGAGTGTTGTCTAGACGAAAAGCTTGCTTAACCGGGGAGTGGGGTCACAACCTACCCCGGCCAATCTTTGGTATATTGCTTCCATTTACTTGTCTACTTTTCTGGCGTGATAGATATATATATAATAGTTTGAAAGTCTAATGAAAGAAAAGCGAGAAGCTGTAACTCGAAAATCCTAACTTTCTAACAAGCCTACTAAATAAAAGTACACATCAGCAGATCTTCAATAAAATGGAAAAAAATACAAATTTCGAAACATGAAGTTAAAGAAAATCATCAAAAATCAATGGTATGGAATTGATAAAAGAAACACAAATGAAATCCAAACATTAATGCTATACACGTGGACAATGGCTAAGCCTAAATCATGGATTTGTTCACTTTCCCAAAACTCTTCCTCGGATCCAAGTATTTTGTCGAAGCAAACACAAAAAATGTATGTTTCTGAAGAAATAGATAGATTATATCAATAAACTATTTCTACTTGGACAACATACATAAAGAACAAAAAATAAAATGAAACAAGTATACCTGAAAAAAACACAACAAATGCACGAACCTGTCGAACTCAGGAACCCAGAATGAAGAGACCAGTGTTGCCATTCGTAAAGGAAAAAGAAATGATTTACTCTTGCCATTCGTAAGAAATAAATAACAGTAATGCGAAAAGGCAAGAATAAGTGTTAATATACAATCAGAGCTCCTAAAATGAGGGGTTAATATTAGAAAGGCTAATGTTTAAGTGGATGTAAAAATAAAAATATTATTAATGCAAGAGAATGGAGATGTCAGGCTAATATAAAAAACTATGATTAGAATTTATGCAAATCCAGCTAATCTAAATTTTCTAAACTATACCATTTACAAAATAAGACGGGTATTTATATAAATTGCTGGAAATTTTTAGATTATTTATATGTATAGCATGAAATTTTTTATCAGATAATCTATAAATTCTGAAAAACTGATTAAGTATAATATTTTTAAACAATAGAATCGAGTTGCAGGAATTAAATGGTAAGATTTTATTAATGTTAAATTTAAAATAGTCTTTTTTATCATATAAATTACTAACAATTATTTTAGAAGGTTCAATAATAAATGCATTCAGTTATATTGAACAAGTGTTGGGAAATCGGTGTTTTGTGCAATGAAGATCGTTTTGGACACCAGTGTATTTTAATATGTGAAAATCTAAAGTTAGTGATTTTAGTCATAATTTGATTTTTTGAACGTCCATGTTCCCCTTAATCAGCAATTCCATAATTTTGAATAACTATTTTAACAAATGAAAGCTTAAATGCTTACAGAGCCTTCTGTGAACACTTTATACTCGGAAGTGAGTAATATTTTAATAAACAACTTTAATGTGTACAACATTCAGTATTCGTTTTCCTTTATTTCAATTTTCAAATGGCATAGCACGTAATATTATAAGGTTAAATAGACGCTGTGTTGAATATAACCCAAGTTTGTAAAAAGTTTACTTAGCTTAAGAAGAACATAGAATCGACCTATTAGATTCTAAAAAACGCTACAATTACATATGGATTCAATAAATGGCTATACCGCATGCTTGAATATGTTGTCCTTTCAGGCAGAAAGGACAGCATATTCGACGGTAAATATGCAGATAGAGATATTTTGATTAAGACTAAAAACGTATACGAGGGACTACACGGAGATAAATCCATTTAAAGCCAAAATATATTTTAGTTATCATCAAATAATCATAGAATTTATCCGGACATTTTTTCGATATCGATTAAATTTATAAATTAATTTCTTTAATAAAATAATGATAACTTAAACAATTCCAAATTTGAATTTTTCATGATTACAATTAAAAAAAAATATTAAATGTATTTTTGTAATGCAACTTTCTGTTTACATGGTCATCTCTATCATGATGATAACATTTTATTGCATGTATTTTTATTGCATCATTATTTTATATTGCATTTATCTGTAACAAATAATGTTCATTGAAAGTATTCTACAAATTTAGTTCATATTTATAAGGAGGATTACAATATAACTCACAGATATTCTGCCTATTTCATTTTTTTTCTTCTTGTCTGCATTATGTATCCTTTACATAATGTATGCTTGCCCCAATGAGTACTGTGAAGTACTTCATCAATTATCCCTCCTTTGGTAGAATGGTAACATTTTGTCCATTCTACCACATTATCTAGAAATAGCCATTTTTCCTCTATATCCTGTCAGAGTTTAAAAAAAATCCTGTAGCTTCAAAGTTATTTTAGATCGTTATTTTAGAAACGTTAGTGACTTAGAAAATGTTGCTAAATTGACAAAAATATCTCCAAATAGACAAAATGACTCTAAACTAAAGAAAATGAAGCCAAATTAACGAAAAGGACGCCAAATTAGTGACAATTCAATATCTTGGAAAATTAAGCCAAGTGTTACAACCACTCATAATGACCATGTTATGCATCTGATAGCATGATGTCATAGGTCAACCACTGCCCATCAATTTGCTTCCAACTTTGCAGCGGTAGCTTGGCAAACTGTTTACAGATGACTACATGCAGTTCAGCTGTATGCAAAGAGATCAGTGGTGTGCGCCTCATTGATGCCCTCGCACAATGGGGTCCCCTTAAACTGGACTCGTGAACAGCGCAACAGGATTCTACAAAAATAGAGTACTGTGATCTTCACGGATTGGTGTATAGAGTGATTCCCAATGGTTACTGGTCTGGAGAAGGCCTACAATTTGCTGTCATGTCAGTAGCGTCCGCGAAATGCATGCATACTGAGACGGTGGTTTGATGGTTTGGGCGGGGATTGCAGTCGGTGTCAGCACTGATCTCCACATCTTTCCTCGCGTAACTGTGATTGCAGTGCGGTACAGAAACGATATCCTAGTTCAAAATGTCTGTCCATGTCTTGGGGGCATGTGTTCTGATGCCATTTTTATGGTCGATATCGGTCGAGTTCACTGGGTTTGCAGTGTCGGTCTTTACAAACTAAGAACATGTATGTTCCGTAAAGGGGCACAAATACCCTAAACCGCCGTAGATGATATTCTTCTTGACATGAATCGCCTGGCATATGTCTCCAAAAGAGGTCATCACATTCCGTATTGACAGACCTCTAGCAATGTACTGTTTTTGCAGTCCCAAATCCTATATTTTTTGTTTATCTCTGTTATTTAATTATTTATTGATATTTTTTTGCATTTCTCTTCGATAGCGTCTTTTGCTATACCCCATTATCTGGGAAAGTTTCAGTGAATTTGAATAAATACTTTTTTTATCCGCTTTTTTCACTTTGATGCTTAACTTTTGAACATGAGTGTATACGACTTAATAATATTGACTGGTATAGGTGTGTGATTTATGTAGTCAAAAATATTAAGAGCAAGTGCTACAGGCGGGCAGCTGGGAAGTGATATTTTACAACTTTATGCCACCCTCCTTCATATAACCGCCTTAGTTTCTAATTGCTCAAAGATTAGCCGTCTATGTTTCAGATACTTGCTACAATCATGCACACTTACTCCTGAAATTGCCACTGTAGTCTATTTCATTAAATTCTAAAGAACTAAATGTATCCTATGCTTTATGTAACTTGCTCCGATACAGCGTGCAGAAATTTATGTCATACAGCAATAACCGCTCATAATTGCTCTCTTGTGGGGTGTATCGGTGAAACACGTTTATGTGTTTATCTCCAGGATATTTCCTTCATATTTCAGTGCAACGCACTCACTGAGGTATTTGTGGGGATATTATATTAGAAACGGTTTTTGGAGCTACTGTGTGTCGCAAAATTTAATGCGTGTAATTTTCTGGAGAAATCAATGTCGTTTAATGTCATTTAAATGATTTATGAGTTTTTAAAACTATATTTTGGTTTCACTCCGGAATTTTATGTCGGACTCTTTGGTATATAACATAGGCGTAATATAGAGAGTTCGTAGGAAAACACGTCCCAATAATTTTGTAAGAAAGGTTCATGATCATATATTTTAAGTCTAAGTAAAAGTGATTGAAGCGACCCTAGCGGAGGATTTAAAAAGTTAGAGAAACAAACTCGGCAATAATGCAGGATGAACGAAAAAATACCGTTTAAAGAAAGTTGTACAGCATTGCATAATTAGTAGGAATAAATACCAGGAACGTACAAGAAGAGTATGTGGATGGCAATAAATACCTGTCAAAAGACTTGAATCATCGAGTTCTCTAACACGGTGACTTATGCCATGCTTGTCAAGGTACACAGTAATAATCTCTCTGGAATTCAAATGTGTGTTGTTTCTAACAAAAAGTGCTTTAAACGAGCTCTAAATTAGATTTTTGTCCATGTAAATGTTGTTTATTGTATCTGTACTGAATAAGACAACAGTTTGCAATAACAATATAATGTCACATAAATGTCCTCTGTAGCAGATTTATTGTCTATTCCTTCTAATTTAACGATGAGCTACAACTTTGTAATTATATTATTTCGTTTCTCTCGCTTTGTTACAGAATTCGTTATCCTAGTTTTTTAAATTATCCTTCAGAGGCGATGAAATTACTTTTATTTTTCGGTCAAGCATGGACACTTCACTATAGACAGACCTGACGTATACACTCACAGACTTTTCACTACAACGGTTTTAAGGGTATTTAAAGACACTCCTGGAACCATCTATAACGTAATGAGATGAACACGAAAAATACAAAGAAAGAAAAGGAGATGATTATTTTAGACAAAGATTTGTTGGCCTTATAGAATCCACTTTTTACTTTCCCTGCAATACATGGTAATGTATAGGGAAAGTATTGGAATCATGTTGAGCATCGCAACTCGAGTTTTCGACGGATCTACGCGTTTCAAGACCTCTAGAATACGAAAAAAACATTTTTAGCGTGACGCCTGTGTGTGTGTCTGTCTGTGCAGATTTTGTATCCTCTCTAACTAAAAAACTAATGGACCAAATTTCCCAAAATTTGGTAGGCAAGTCATTTGCGGGCGAATCTAGTGCTGATTAGTATTGGGTATGACTCGGAAAAGAAGAACTTGCATTTTTTTGCAAAATGGCCCGCAAAATCTTATATTCACTCTAACTGAAAAACTAATGAACCGAATTTCACAAAATTCAGTAGATAAGTCACTTGTGGATCACCCTAGTGCTGATTAGATTTTAATACGATTCGGAAAAAAATAACCTGCCTTTTTTTCCAAAATGGCCCGCAAAAATCGTCAAAATCTAAACTAAAGAACTAGGTAAACTCAAAAATATCCATTAAATGCTCGTTTAATACGTAATTTTTAACGACGAAAAGAATAAGACCAACCCCATTACACTAGGGCTAGCCGTTCTCGAGATATTTTAGTTTTTCGTACTTTCTCTACGCCACCTTTGAAAATAAGCCCGGTTACCGAATGAGAACGAAAATTGAATTAGAAGTGAAATAAATTTAATTAAAATAAAGAGAACGTGAATATAAATCTGCAGGGAAAGTCATGTGCTGCACATATCAGATTTTTACTTTCCCTGCAATACATTTTAAGGTATAGGGAAAGTATTGGAATCATGTCGAAAATCGCAACTCGAGTTTTTAACGAATCTACACGTTTCAAGACCTCTAGAATACGAAAAAAACATTTTTAGCGTGACGTCTGTGTGTGTGTCTGCGTGTCTGTGTGTCTATGTGTCTGTCTGTCTGTCTGTCTGTGCAGATTTTGTATCCACTCTAACTAAAAAACTGATGGACCAAATTTCAAAAAATTTGATAGGTAAGTCACTTGTGAGGGAGTCTGGTGCTGATTAGTTTTGGGTACGATTTGGGATAAAATAACCCGGTTTTTTTTTTGCGAAATGGGCCTAAAAGCTTGTATCCACTTTAACTGAAAAACTAATGAACCGAATTTCACAAAATTCGATAGATGAGTCACTTGTTGGTTACCCTAGTGCTGATTAGATTTTGGAACGATTCGGAAAAAATAACCTGCTCTTTTTTGCAAACTGACCCGCAAAGATCGTCAAAATCTAAACTAAAGAACTAGGTATACTCAAATATATCCATTAACTGCTCGTTTAATACGTAGTTCTAACGACGAAAAGAATAAGACCAACCCCATTACACTAGGACTAGCCGATCTCGAGATATTTTAGTTTTTCGTATTTTCCCTACGCCACCTTTGAAAATAAGTCCGGTTACCGAATGAGAACGAAAATTGAATTAAAAGTGAAATAAATTTAATTAAAATAAAGAGAACGTTAACATAAGTCTGCAGGGAAAGTCTTGTGCTGCTCACATCAGATATTTTATTTTTTATTCTATGAAACAAATAGTATGTGGTTAAAAGGAAATGACAAGTGGTTAGATGGAAAGAGAAAGAACGTGAACTAGTTGAGACCAAAAAAAATCTCACTCTCAAACTAAGTGAAAATGCTATCTGCTTTCTTTTCTGCGATAGTATAGCACAGTCGATACCGTGCGGATTTCAAACATCAGAGGTTGTGGGTTTCAGTATCTTCCAGTGTGTAATTTAGTAGCGGTACTCAGCAGATGGTTTGTTCCCATCTGTCGGGTGTATGCAATGAAAATAGTGTGCAGTAAAATAAAGGGACCAAGAAGTGTATGAAGAAGAAAAAAACAGGATTTCATTTTACTTTTACAGCTTTTATTTTAATTTTTTTTACTTTCCCTGCAATACATGGCAATGGATAGGGAAAGTATTGGAATCATGTCGAAAATCGCAACTCGAGTTTTCGACGGATCTACACGTTTCGAGACCTCTAGAGTACGAAAAAATCATTTTTAGCGTGACGTCTGTGTATGTGTCTGTGTGTCTGTCTATCTGTCTGTCTGTCTGTCTGTGTGTGTGTGTCTGTCTGTCTGTCTGTCTATCTGTGCAGATTTTGTATCCACTCTAACTAAATAACTAAGGAACCGAATTTCACAAAATTTGGTAGGTAAATCACTTGTGGGCGAGTCTGGTGCTGATTAGTTTTGGGTACGATTCGGGAAAAAATACCCCGTCTATTTTTGCGAAATGGCCCGAAAAAGCTTGTATCCACTCTAACTGAAAAACTAATTGACCGAATTTCACAAAATTCGGCAGATGAGTCATTTGTGGGTCACTCTGAATCTGATTAGATTTTGGTGTGCTTCGGAAAAAAATAACCTGCCTTTTTTTGCAAAATGGCCCATAAAAATCGTCAAAATTTAAACTAAAGAACTACGTGTGCTTAAATATATCCATTAAATGCTTGATTAATACGTAATTTTTAGAGAAGAAAATAATAAGATCAACCCCGTTACACTAGGACTAGCCGTTCTCGAGATATTTTAGTTTTTTTGCATTTTCTCCACGCCACCTTTGAAAATAAGTCCAGTTACCAAATGAGAATGAAAATTGAATTAAAAGTGAATTAAATTTAATTAAGATAAAGAGAAGTGAACATAAGTCTGCAGAAAAAGTTATGTGCTGCCCACATCAAATTTTTTTTAATATTGAAGAGCAATGAGAAGGGGAAAGTAAATAGATTCCGTATTGCCAGAAATACTGCATTTTCAAATATGGGTGTACAATTTAAAATATGGTGTACTATTTGCCCGATTATATTAAAAAACTCTTAAACTTTACAAAACACATTAGTTGAATAACTCTTATGATATATATGCCATTATAAGATGTGAATATTTACTACCTCATGAGAGTCAGGTAGAACCATTTCCCAGATGTCAATACCCGCTAGCAGATATGTATGACATTATGTAACGTCTTCAAGTGCTAACCACAGTTGGAAACAGTTCAGTTCTGTTCACCTCTTGACTTCCAGCCAAGTGGATTGAAGCTAATTAAGCCCAAACAAAAATCAAAACATACAGATTAAGGGAAGGTCTGTAGAGAGAAAGATGGTCACTGTAACCGTGAAGACCAGTTATAAAATAAAACTGACTGTGCACGAAAACATCAAGTATCGTAATAAGGACTGCAACTACCAGCATACCTGGTAAACCGCAATACTGTTGAAATATGCAACTTATCCAGTGAAGTATATACCATTACTTAGAATTTTATATTATGGTGAGATACATAATAAATTTAAAAAATGCAATAATTATTTTCTCGTCTGGATTCCTGTCTCTATTAATGGCCTCCTTACTAATGAAATTGGGAAAAGGCCCCGGGATGCTTTGGCCCCGGAATCAAACCCTCGGCACTCGCAAGTTGGTGATTTCACTTTCTTGCTACATTGGTGACCCGGACTTGATTTGAACACGCAATCTTCTAATCTGCATTATAAGCCTTCACTACAAAATTATCAGAGTAAATATATAAGTGTTCGATATGCAGCAGTAAATGTATGGATTAAACACAGCACTATGTTTAATGGCATTAAAAGGAATTACAACATTTGCATTACTAAATTTATACCACTACGTAATTTCATACAAAATGATTCCCACAATACTAATCCATTTAACTGTTCCATATTAATATGTTTTACATAATATTTGTTTCAAATAATGATGTCCATAAATGATTTGTTTTGCATATATTTGAAATCAAGGATTTGTTGAAAGACCAAGAAGTCTCGGCCTCAATTTGAGTTAGGGAAATAATTACTTTCTTCCTGGGTGTGTATATGCTGTAAAAATATGCACCCAGCTGCCTCATTGAATAAATAATTATATAGCGTTCGAACCGACCAGGCGGTGAAGTGGATAGTGTCTTCAGCTGCTGTCTTGTGGGCTTGGGTTCGAATCCCGAATAAGGCATGGATGTTTCTTGAGGATAAAGTCAGTCGTCCGACTTCTAGGTCCTCGTCAAATGAGAAGCTGCACCCCCTCCGACCTTCGCCAGTGATGCTATCTTGTAATAAACTTTGCTCTCTCGTCTTGTGTCTTTCTTCGTTTTTTCCTGCGTCACTGGTCCTGAATTGGCTCCACCTAAACAGGAGGTCATTTAGTCAACAACAACGATATAGCTTTCGTATTACATTGAAAAATACTTTTGTTAAAATGTATTTTTTGCTCCCCTCAGTGACTTGCAACTCTCGGATTAGACTGAATTTAATGAATTTGGTGATCTACAGTTCTTTATATGTACATTATAAAGGTTGATGGTAGAGTAAAAGTTGAAGGTGAATTTTGAATCACTGAGAGCATGCATGATTGATCAGGGTTTCATACTCGTAAACGGACTTCGAAATTAAAACCCATGCAACTGAAGACCACCGAATGAATAGTTATGCTACAAATGGGTATCAGTTTGCGCTAGGTAGAGTGCCCATTTTTCCAAATATGAAATATATTTATGAGGAGTATCTTAGCTGGAAATGATTCTTCTCTGCGAACAAAAAAGTAAATTCTCTTAACTCTTTTTACTTTCCCTGCAATACATGGTAATGTATAGGGAAAG
The DNA here is from genome assembly GCA_951213105.1 of Amaurobius ferox. Lineage (NCBI taxonomy): Eukaryota > Metazoa > Arthropoda > Arachnida > Araneae > Amaurobiidae > Amaurobius > Amaurobius ferox. The sequence continues at coordinate 95,810,753 of OX578135.1, forward strand.
TATTGGAATCATGCCGAAAATCACAACTCGAGTTTTCGACGGATCTACACGTTTCGAGACCTCTAGAATACGAAAAAACTATTTTTAGCGTGACGTCTGTGTGTGTGTCTGTGTGTCTGTGTGTCTGTGTGTCTGTCTGTGTGTCTGTCTGTCTGTCTGTCTGTGCAGATTTTGTATCCATTCTAACTAAAAAAGTAAATGACCGAATTTCATAAAATTTGGCAGGTAAGTCACTTGTGGGCGAATCTGGTGCTGATTAGTTTTGGGTACAATTCGGGATAAAAGAACCCGCCTTTTTTTGCGAAATGGCCCGCAAAAGCTTGTATCCACTCTAACTTAAAAACTAATTCACCGAATTTCACAAAATTCAGTAGATTTGTCACTTGTGGGTTATCCTGGTGCTGATTAGATTTTGGTACGATTCGGAAAATACTAACCCGCCTTTTTTGCAAAATGGCCCACAAAAATCGTCAAAATCTAAACTAAAGAACTAGGTATACTCAAATATATCCATTAAATGCTCGTTTAATACGTAATTTTTAACGAAGAAAAGAATAAGACCAACCCCATTACACTAGGTCTAGTCGTTCTCGAGATATTTTAGTTTTTTCGTATGTTCTCTACGCTATCTTTGAAAATAAGTCCAGTTACCGAATGAGAACGAAAATTGAATTATAAGTGAATTAAATTTAATTAAAATAATCAGAACGTGTATATAAGTCTGCAGGGAAAGTCATGTGCTGCCCACATCAGATTTTTTGAAATGAAGAAATAAAAAGGAAATGTTTAACAGTATGACAGACTGTAAACGAATGTCGTCAAGATTTAAAAAAATCTGATGTGGGCAGCACATGACTTTCCCTGCAGACTTATATCCACGATCGCTTTATTTTAATTAAATTTAATTCCCTTTTAATTCAATCTTCGTTCTCGTTTGGTAACTGGACGTATTTTCACAGATGGCGTAGAAAAAATACGAAAAAACTAAAATATCACGAGAACGGCTAGTCCTAGTGTAATGGGGATGGTCTTATTCTTTTCTTCGGTGAAAATTACGTATAAAACAAGAATTTAATGGATATATTTCAGCATACATAGTTTTTTATTTTAAATTTTGTCGATTTTTGTGGGCCATTTTGCAAAAAAAGACAGGTTACTTTTTCCAAATCATACCAAAATCTAATTAGCACCAGGGTGACCCACAGGCGACTTATCTACCAAATTTTGTGAAATTCGGTGCATTAGATTTTCAGCTAGAGTGGATACAAGCTTTCGCGGGCCATTTCACAAAAAAAGGCGGGTTCTTTTATCCCGAATCGTACCCAAAACTAATCAGCTCCAGATTCGCACACAAATGACTTACCTACCAAATTTTATGAAATTCGGTAGATTAGTTTTTTAGTTAGAGTGGATACAATATCTGCACAGACGGACACACAGACAGACAGACAGACACACAGACAGACACACAGACACACAGACACACAGACACACACACAGACACACACACAGACGTCAAGCTAAAAATGGTTTTTTCGTATTCTAGAGGTCTTGAAACGTGTAGATCTGTCGAAAACTCGAGTTGCGATTTTCGACATGATTCCAATACTTTCCCTATACATTACCATGTATTGCAGGGAAAGTAAAATGAGGGGTTTCTCTCTGATTGTGACTGCATTCACCGATATACAAACAACGGAAAATTTTCTATGTGAAAAATTAAATAATTTTCTATATACATCCTTCGAAAAGAGTGTAGTTTAATTCGCCCTGAACCAATTTTAGATTTGTAACCATTCCCCCAGCTTGTGAGCATCCTCCGCCTGTTGCTTGTAATGTATGTCCGAATAGCGAACAAATAGCCTCGAGATGACCATTGGCTGTCATCGAGTAGCGCCGAAGGGAAATTGCTTCGCTTTAACGTTCTCTCTATCTCTCCCTCTCTCTCCATCTTGCTCTTTATTCGTTCTCTCTCTGGCTCATTCACTATCGTGTTCTTTGCGAAGTAAAACTTTTGTACCCGGTTAGCTGCGAATTCTATTTTAAAGCATTCAGTTTATAACTTTTCGTATGGAATTTTTCTAGATAGTGAATCAAGATTGATTTGAAAAGTGCATTTTACTTTACGAATCAATCTCGATTCACTATTAAAAATAATTGTTATATATATATATATTTATTTAAAGCACTGGGAATCCCCGGAACGTCAAATAACTCTGCAAATAAAGATGATAGAGTTATAAATGTTGCATAAAGTCGTATTAAAAGGCTTAGATACTAATCGATGCAAGTGTAATGCAGTGTAATGTTATGTGTATTATAATGTTATATTTCGGAATTTGATAAAATTATTCTCTTTCATTTTCATTGGTGGTCATTATATAAAATACGCTCAACGACGTTAATTGGGTTACTGTGTAACCTGTTATAAAAATTTTTGAAATATGATATTAAAACAATAATTATACAAATTTTCCTATTATTATCCACTTTTCCCTAATGTTCCCTACATTGCAAAGATAAATTTCCGCGTTTATTTAAGGTATCACATTTGACATCATTTAATATCAATTAAATGGATTATTAATCGGATAATTATTTCTACAACCTGCACTGATTAGATTCCATCTATTGAATTATTTTTTTTCAGAATTATTTTAATATATATTTTTTTCATTCTTAAGAATTTCATTTGTGAATCGTTAACATTCTTGTTTTAAAATAAATATCAGTTGATGCGACTAAATTGAGCAGTGTAGGGAATTACGGGGACATTTTTATTTTTACTTTCCCTACATATATAGTATAATGGACAGTGAAAGAATTATAACTGGATCGAAAATTCGAGTTTTCAACAGAAGAGAATGTTTCACACGTCAGTGAACTGTAATGGAATATTTTTATGTGACATCTGCGTGTATGCGTGTATTTGTGTGAGCATGCATGTGTGTATGTAAGCATATATGTATATGTCCGTAAGTGTATGAAAGCGATATCTTATACACGAATGAAGAGTCTTTAAATAAATTTGGTACGATTATTATTATCAGTAAACCCTGAAATACTTATGATTTCAAATACGATTAAATGTTTGAAAGACCCCACCCCCACCCGCCCTCTTATAATTTTCGAAACCTTAAAAAGGCAAGACCTTCACAGATGTTAAATGAGTAATAATGTCTCGCAGTGTATAAAGATATTAGGAGGACAAGTGCTACAGGCGGGTGAATGGGAGGAAGTATTTATGCGTTTTAATTTTATGCAACTTTTTGCATCACAGCTTTATGTATCTGGTCACATGATGGACGTGACTTTTCTTAATATTATGCTAGGTGCAAAGGACTATTTAGTTACCAATATATTAAATTATATTTTAAGTTTGTGAATATATTCCTGAAGTTTTAAAATACTCTTGTATGATTTGCTCTTCATGGCTTATCGTTACATTACGCCGTGTCCTTCTCTTATATAGGAATGCTGGGTGCAAATTTTTCACAATTTTGAGATACGAACAAAAAAGTTTTCAACTGATTTACACAAACCAAACTTGGAATTATATGTACAATATTTGGAGGTATGCAGAAGAAATGAAACACCCTAGCGATAAGGAAAGATTGAAAATAATTCAGAAACAAAAAGATAGAAAAATATTAATGAAAATCACTCTTAAATCACTTTAAATCATAATAAAAAATAAGATATCTATATACGTTTGTGTAGGTGGATAATTCATTCATAACTGGATAATTCATTCATATAAATTTATTTATTTATTTGTTTATACATTGAAATATGCATGTTTCATTATTCATTTTCTTACTTCAAATATCGAAGCGGAAGACTCTGGAGGTGATTCAGAGGTCAAACAGCTAAAAGCATTCCTACACAGCAAAAGCTCTGAAGGATATTTATGTTGCTTTGAGATAGTATGAAAGACAAAAAGATACCACTTCGTCATCCCCCATAAAAATGGAAAATATGAAAAAAATAACTTCATAGTATCAACAACTTAAAATAACAGATCGTATGGCTTCTGCAGCGCCCTAATGTATAATGCGCATGAAGTATACTACTGTTTGTATGCATTCTAATGTATATACTATGCTTGCAGTATTTCTACTAAATAAATAACATTTGTAGAATACTGACTTTTGCATTCTATAAATGTCATTGTTTAGTATACAACTAATATAACACATATGAACATACATTAAGAACATAGTAATACAGACTATACCTTTTACCACTACAAGTTAAGTGTTAAAATAACTTGTAGTGGTAAAAGGTATTCGTCTATAGTGCAGTTGCCTTTATAAGGCATGTGGTTTGATGTCGACCGAAAACGCTCGTTATAACCGGGATTAATGGCGTAAGTTTTTCAATTTAATCCAAGAAAAATTTGTGACAGAAAGCGGCATGACTTTTTAATATATTCATATTTCAGATTTTTTAGGTTAATTTTGTCAACATAAATCAAATAGTATTTAATTGAAAACTGTAGTTTTCATAAGGACAGCGGTCAAGTCCAGGTGGTTATGAAATGTAATATTTTCGTCAACAGAAACTCTTGGAAAAACATGCATTTTTCATGCAAACGTAAAAATTACGCGCTGCACTATAGATTTTGATTCCACACTTAAATTCGAGAATAAAAGCAACCCCAGTTATTTCCATTTCAACTACACGTAATTTCACTGGTTTGTTTCAGTTTTGTCTCATATTTAGCCACACCCAATTATTGTCGAATGGCGAAGATTGGCATTTCCTCCAATCGCTGGATCTATTAATAGATCCACCTGTGAGCTGGAAAATCTAAGAACGACCCATGTTGCAGTGTGTGAAGTAATTATTTATTATAAAATTAGCTTGGAAATATTTCTACTTTCTAATATTATTATTCATTGAAATTTGAGGAATTTTCATGAACTGTAAAGGTTTCTACTTTGGGGGTGCCATTGTAAAATATTTTTAGGTACTATTTCTACTATTTCCCAAAATTATGCCCTTTTTATGTACCAGTATACTTTACTTCAATCTTAAATCTAGTGACTAGCGTTCAACGAATGGACTACAGCAACAAACAACATACTTTATTCCAGCTAACTTCGCTGACAACTCAAATTACAGTTGTCTATACAGAATATTTACAAAGTTAGCACTACCATATCTTAACATGCTGACATAATAATCTATACCGAAACTCAACCTTAACATTTTACTGAATTGAATCTATACTAATCAAACTATTATACCATAGATATATACTCACAACTTGTAGGGGCTATAACTTCGTTGGGTACTTCCATGAATGAATAGAACCACCACACCCACGCACTCTCGGTATAAAGATAACAGTCGAAGCTGAACGGCAACGACTGACTCACGATTTCATGCTGAACACCTGACTTCTTACCTGAATACGAATACGAATCCTCTGAAAATCTGACGTCTGCCTCTTCTTATAATCCTGGCCAGTCGTAAGTACGTGATACTCGGAATCAGATTTGAGGAGTTTCGTACATAAATTAGCATAATGGAAAGTAAAATTAGCATACAATAATCATGAATAGTAGAATCCTCACAGAATTTCCAACTTCAAGTGTCTTAATAATTCAAATACGATGATATTCAAATTCAAATTCTAATTCTAACTTATTAATATATAACAAACAAGACAATACAATGGAACACAATAACAGACAGACAAACGCAACATACATAGAACACACGATTTGTTACAATACGGCCAAGGGACTAGCAAGACTGTTCATGCCGCTGAGATAAACTATAATAAGAAGAGATTGTCAACAAATGCAATAAATAATGAACAAAAACTGTACTTAAAATAATTACTCAGAATAATGAAAATATACTGCAGTATCCGTATATGAATATATATATATATATATATATATATATATATATAAATTTTCAGTTCATACTTAATACTCTTAGATAACTTTACAGACTTCAGTTCATTAGGTAAAATATTAATATTTTTAGGGGCATAATTTCATAATTAGATTTGGGCATAACATAATTATAGTCGTAAGATAGAGAGGATCTTTCATGACAGTAATCAAAGCCATCACCTTTTTCAACTGTTCCTCCATCGCTTTCCTAGTCACTACCATATCCGCTTGTCAAGTTTCAGAAATCCTACTTCTGACGCCAATTTGCTGTGACATATTCTCTGCAATCGTGGGTGTATGCTTTGTATACGGGGAAGAGTCCAAATTTCTCAATAAGTAACACGTTTATTTACTCATATCGCGTAAATAGGAAAAATATACAGCAATTAAATATCTCAAAAGATCGTTGAACACCTGTCAGGTACATTAATACAGCAAATAAATGCACCACTAATTTCACAAAACAGCCGATAATATTTTCAAAACACTATCGCATGTTACAGCTGAATGTACCTCTCATCACATAAATTTCTCTCCAACTGAGTGATGGCTTCTTTTATGTACTCTCAGTGCAAATTTCTAGAAATCTCTATCTCGTAGAATTTTCGTTACTCCTACGTGTTTCTCAAACCTTATAAAAATAGTCAAATGTCTCCAAATTGGCTAGTAATCGCCAAATATGGCAACCCTCTTCCGAACTTCAGCATATGGCTACCTTAGATTCCCGTCATAGGAAATGTTGCAAATAAGGGTGTTTACTTCGTCTGGTTTTCAAAAGAGACTCCAGTAAGAGTATTTTATACTCTCGTAGCAATACACTTTCATAAATTTAAAGATTTAACATTTGTTTTAGTATGTTGTGATAACAAGACTAATTTTCAATTTATTTACTTTGTATATCATTAGAAATTAATAAATACCTCTTAAAGCGTTAGTTTATTAAAAGCTAAATAATTTATTCACAATACATGCAAGATTATTTTAGTTTACAAAAAAAAATTAATTACATAAAATCCAGTTGTTATCAAAGCCGACGAAATAGCTTTAAATAATTTTTTAAACTTAAGTTAAACACTTTATAGGCTTTGTGTGAAATTTATCTATTGAAACAAAATCAAAATAATTCTTTTATATATTGATACTAAGTAAAGGAATTGAGAAAGAAAAAAATGAGAGGACGTTAAACAGGAATAGAATTCCTTTAATTAAACTGCGGCTTCTGAATAATCAATGCATAAAAGAAAGTATTTAAGTTTATGCATTACAAAAACATGCATGACTTGAATATAAAATTCGTTGAATACGTTATAATTAAGCTATTGGGCTACTTAATAATTGTATTCAGATCGATATTTTCTTATAGGATGTGCATATTAATTAAAATTTAGTTTAGTGTATGTACGTATTTAATCTCTAGAAAGTCTGTATTGAAATCGTTATTTTTTGAGGTATTATTTATAAGTAATCAATACATAAGAGACATTTACATATTATTAATTACATAATTTAAGGATAGTCTCCATTTGATATGCATTATATTTAACTTAGGAAAATATTTAATTTAATACCTCTTAAAAAATAAAATACTGGTTTTGCCTCTTGTTTTACTATATAGTTTTAAATAATACTGTTGATTGCTAAATTTTTCTTTCTTGGAGTTACCTTTTACCAATAATAGGAACAAAAAATTATTCCATAATACTACTATTAAACCCAATTACATTAATATATTTTTGTCTATAAATTTATTGCTTTGAATTCATTGATATTATGCTCATGTTGATATTTATTTTTTGACTCCTACCAATTTAAAAAAAACAGTTTTAATGTATTCGACATGTTTATTGTAAAAAATGTTTACTGTACTGTGTACTTAATATTCTTGTATTTTACGTTCTATACTTTTATGTTCTGTGGTTACTGTAATTGGATTTTATATGTAGTTGATACATAAATTGAATGAATAAATAAATAAATAAATAACTCTAAAATATACAAGAAAGAATAATCATGCATAAAGCATTGATTATGAAACACTTTCCAATTGAAATTCAATTTTATTTAAACATCAAAAAATTGCGGCACAATTAGCTCTGATACATTTTAAATTACCACAGCACTACAATAATTTATTATATTTGAAAACTTAAAACTCCTTAAAAAAAAATTAACTTCATTCAAATGACGTCATAGAAATATAAATCGTTTGGCTGTCTGTGTAAAAGCAATGAATATTTCATTCATATCACTTTTATTCTAATAATAAAAATATAAAAAATAAAATAATTTTTAGTGAAAAGAATTCAGCCACTTTTAAACAAGTCATCTTACAACCACTTGTTTACATTCTGTATCCATTAAAGTTAGGCTTCGTTGTAGAAGGAATCAAAGTGGGTTGTTCATTTAAACTCAAATATATTTTAATTGCGTTAGCGCAGAATATAGATGCACAGAAAATACTGAAAAGTAAAACGGTTTTAGGACGTATGCAACACTAAATATAAATTATAAAAAAACTTTTAAAATCACTATTTTTATATTGAGAAACAAGATGGATGCCATATTTTATTTTGAATTGGGCCACGTGATCTCTTCATATAATGTGGGTGTAATTATTATTTTTATTTTTATTTAAAAAAACTACCGAACATATTTTTTGAGGAAATTTGTATTATATACTTTATGAGATAATTTAAATGTTTCCTAAAATTTGTGAATTTTAACTTCGCTTAAAACGTGTTAAAAATATTAGGTCCCACAGGGTTCAATGTATTTCACATTTTCAATATGGGTTCAATCCAAAACTAATTGGGTGATATTATTCATTTACATTCCCATATGTTCCACAGGCCGTCTTAGCAATATACTAAAATTTCATGTTTATACAGTTATTATTACAGCAGTAATCGTGCGAACGGACAGACAGACAGAACGAAGATCGAACAAAGTCGTAAACACTTTTCAACTATGTTGAAAAGTGTTAAAATGTATTTTATAGTGTTAGTTTTACCATGCTGTTATTCATTTTTTTTCTAAGAACCATATATTTAATTGCTGTACCTATATTTTCGGATACAGAGTGTTTAGTAAATCTCTGTTTTAAAAGAATAATTTGATATTTATATGCAATCAAACAATGTACCTTGCTATTTTAGGAGTTTAAAAGAGCAAATCCTTGAATTAATTCATTCAATTTTTCAAAAAGGTATAGTCGTGCCTAGCTCAATCAAAGATACAATTAACTGCTATGCAAACCGCCCATTAAAGAATACTTTAGTTTCAATGCATGTGTAACCATGCTCAAAAATTTGTCACGCATGCGCACTGTCATGTCGCATTTCTGCGCCATGAGCCTTTTCTTATTTTCGAGGAGAGAAATATTCTTTTTCCGTCCGTGCCTGTGCTGTGTTTTTTGCTAAGACTTGTTTCTATTGAAATCGCACTGAAAAGCGAGTTTCGTCGAGAATTCGTGAGAATGTCTAGGATTTTCGTCTGGCTGAGATGCGTGACGTGTGATCGCCTGTTACTAGGAGAAGCGCGCCTGTCCAATCAGGAAGAGGCGCAGCGGAGGAGAACTTTCTTGGCGTGGGCCCGAGCGACCCACGGTTTGCTCTCTTCGAGCTGGAGATTTCGACTATGATAGTCGCATGAAGAAATTGTCTAAGGTTTAGACAAAGGAGTTTTGGCCGAAATGGCTAAACTGGCGGAGATGGGCATTTGGTTCTAAAGGAAACCGCCCCTGCTTTTCTGGAGCTGATAGAAGAAGAACCTGGAAACCTTCAATAATTATTCTACACATTTTTCTAAAATCTAATTTTTTTATTCCAGGAAATCTGACATCGACCCCGGGTTTTGGAGTAGTTATTCCGCAATGGTTCGGATTGGTGCATACTAGACTGATGTCCTGTATCTAAGGTTTTTGGATTTTTCCTCGTCTATCCATTTTGAGAACTTTTTGATTCAGCCGTAAACCGTGCTTATCTGATGAGAATCAGTTCTCCAAATTTGTAATTTAAGAGACCAGGTAACCTTTCCTTTTTCCGGGATCCGTGATTCCGAAGCAGCACTGGCATAATGAGAACTAATTTCTATAAATACATTTGGCTCATGATTAAAATACATTTATGGTTAATTTAGATTCATGATTAAAATCATATGATTATTGTAAGTTAATTATTGTTTGCTATATAAATTTGAACAGAGCATAAAGTCTGATTGTTCTTTTATTGAAGTGAAGCTCTGATTAATATTGGATAAATTGAAGGATAAAAATATATATAAATATGTTGACTTTGAAATTCTCAAAATAAATATTAATTTGTGTGATAAATGAGCCTGTTTATTTGTGTATGCCTTCATGTTTTACTCACTGTACATCATTTAGGATTTAACTCTCCTAAACTGGGAATCTCTTCTAAAATTGAACCTGGTGTTTATTTTGGTAATTATGATGAAATTAAATGTGTTAATTGCAGATGTTTTTGGTATATTAAAATTACGATCACTGGCCTGTGTGTAGTGGAATCAGTGCATGCATTTTGGTACTGAAACCGCTCCCACACGCACAAACGTCCACTGTTCCCCATAGCAACGCACAGTTGTTAATCGCTAAGATAGAACAGAATCAAAATTCTCGATGTTTATGTTTTTAGTAAAAAGTAAGAGAAAATCAAAAACGTAATTCAAAAAAGCATTTTTTGTTAGATAGCAAAGATATATATATATATAATAATAATAACAATAATAATAATAACAATAATAATAATAAACTTTATTTTGCCACACAATATAAACAACATATACAATTTCTACTTATAGGTAAAGTGTAACAGTGGGGCAAGGAACTGCAGAAAAAGGAGCTATAGATAGGCCTGACGATTCCAAGGCCCCCAAACAAACTGCCAACAAGCTTTGCATTAATACAATGGTCAGTGGCAGAACAAAAGCCATAACAAACGAGTGAAGAAACAACTAGTAGAAAAATAAGTAGCAAAGCAAATAAAAAACTCTGATGTGGGCAGCACTTGATTTTTTCTGCAGACTTATATCCACGTTCTCTTTATTTTAATTAAATTTAATTCATTTTGATTTCAATTTTCGTTCTCATTTGGTAACCGGACTTATTTTCAAAGGTGGCATAGAGAAAATGCGAAAAACACAAAAATATCTCGAGAACGGCTAGTCCTAGTGTAATGGGGTTGGTCTTATTCTTTTCATCGTTGAAAATTGCGTATAAAACAAGCATTTAATGGATATATTGAGCATACGCAGGTTTTTAGTTTAGATTTTGACGATTTTTGCGGACCATTTCGCAAATAAAAGGTAGGTTATTTTTTTCCAAATAGTACCAACATTTAATCAGCACCAGGGTATCCCACAAGCAACTTATCAACCGATTTTTGTGAATTTAAGTCCATTAGTTTATCAGCTAGAGTGGAAACAGGCAATTTTTGCAGGCAATTTCGCAAAAATGTCGGGTTCTTGTATCAAGAATTGTACCCGAAACTAATCAGCACCAGAGTCGCCCACAAGTGACTTACCTACCAAATTTTATGAAATTCGGTCAATTAGTCTTTTAGTTAGAGTGTATACAAAATCTGCACAGACAGATACACAGACACACAGATAGACACATAGACATACAGATAGACATACACACACAGAGACACACACACAGATGTCACGCTAAAAATAGTTTTTTCGTATTCTAGAGGTCTCGAAACGTGTAGATCCGTCGAAAACTCGAGTAGCGATTTTCGGCATGATTCCAATACGTCCCCTATACATTACCATGTATTTCAGAGAAAGTAAAATAATTTAGCAAATCGGTCAGACCTGTAACAGAAACATCTTTAAGTACTTCTTAAAACTATTTTCATGGTTCACTGATTTTAAGAAAAGTGGAAAAGAATTCCATAATCTTGAGCGGATGAAATTGATATTTAGGTATAAGCTGTTTGTACGTGAAAAAGGGTGTAACAATTGATTCTTATTCCGAGTATTATAAGTATGATCGTGAAAATTAGCGAAACAGATATTACAATACTGATTATGATGAATATGCTGAAACATAAAAGCCAAACGATAGTGAAAAATCTTAGTGGCGGGCAAAATTTATTAGCGAGAACAAATATCATGCTGATGAATATTCAGATCAAACAAATCCTCAAGAAGAGATATACAGGGTGTCTAAAAAAGATTGAAACGCGCTTTAATCCTTTACCTGTTGGAGACAATTGGGCAATGTAAATTGCACAAACGTTGAAAGTAAGGTAGGAAATAAGACTACGTTAATGAAATAGTCTTCCCATTAATTTTCAAAAAGTTACACATTTTAAATTTTTATACGATCCCTTAGACGAATTTGGTCAATCAGTAAAATTTTATTTTTAATGCAGTGAGATCATTCAAAGCAACCACATATCTGTATCTTTAAAATCAACTGAATTATGATAAAGAAAAAAATCTGACTTATGCCACTTTTCCGTACCATGGGAAAGGCTGTTTCATCAGTGAAAATAGGAATCATAAACAAATTGACGATGGAAATTATTTAGATTAAAAATACGTTAATATGTGTCGAAATTTTTTATCACAAATGCATCTAAATAAAGCATTACACAGACAGAGATCATATAAATCAGTGGTACTCACGACGCGTGGTCTAATGGTTATGGGTTGAGTGCATTGTGAATTGTTAAAACAATGCCATTTAATATATTTTAAAAGTCTCCTTTGCCACTTAGAGATATGGTAAATATCTTTCGCCGAATATTCTTTCCTTTGCCGAAATACATAGGACCATACAGGGTGTCCTAAAAAGATTGAAACGCGCTTTAATTCTTTACCTATTGGAGTTAAGTGGACAATGTAAATTGCAAAAATGTTGAAAGTAAGGTAGAAAATGAGAAACGAAATAGTCCTTCCATTCACTTTCGAACAGTTACCCTTTTTAAAATTTTATACGACCATCTTAGACAAATTGGGTTAATCAGAAAATTTTTATTTTTAATGCAACAAGATCATTAAAACTTATGGCACTATTCCTTACCATGTGAAAGGCTGTTTCATCAGTGAAAATAGGAATCATAAACAAATTGACGATGGAAATTGTTTAGATTAAAAATACGTTAATATGTGTCAAAATTTTTTATCACAAATGCATCTAAATAAATCATTACACAGAGATCATATAAAGCAGTGGTACAAACGACGCGTTTAGGTATCCTATGTATTATCATGCAGTTTTACCTTTTTTGTGATCTGTAAAAAATTTACATTTCTAATTTGATATATGATCCCCATTCACAGTGTTCAATTTTTAATTAAATATAAATCGCTCAATTTTAAAGATACACATAAGCAGTTTTTTTAATGATTTTGTTGCATTAAAAATAAAAAAAAATTCTGATTGAACAAATTTGTCTAAAGAGTTCGTATAAAAATTTAAAAAGTGTCACTTTTTGAAAATTAATGGGAGGGCTATTTCATTAACGTAGTCTTATTTCCAACCTTCCTTTCAACATTTTTGCAATTTGCATTGCCCACTTATCTTCAACAGGCAAAGAACTAAAGCGCGTTTCAATCTGTTTGAAACATCCTGTATATTTATTTTGTTGAATACGAAACATAATTAAAACCGTTTTTGGTATAAAAGATAATTTAGTTCTAACTAATGAAATGTTTTTCTTACTTTATTACAAATGTAGTCAAGTTGTTTATTCCATTTTAAATCATTCTGTAAAATTACACCCAAGAATTTAACATCGGAAGAAATATGAATACTGGACCCATTTATATAAATATTATTTACATCACGAGCAGCATATTTTCTATCAAAAGGAACACACTTAGTTTTTTCAGTATTTAAGGTTAAGAAATTTTGGTCAGACTAATCTATATAGTTATGGATTTGATAATTTACTTGTTTGATAAGTGTCTGATGTTTTTTACATAGACGAAAAATAAGCTCGTGTCATCAGCAAAAATTATTTTGGAAGCACAAGAAGGAACATAGAATATATCATTTATGTAAATAAAAAACAGAATCGGACCTAAGATTGAGCCTTGAGGGACACCAATGGAGATAGTTTAATAGCTAGAACGAACATTTTGTAACTGGACAAATTATTTGCTATCAGTTAAGTAGTTTTTGAATAAAATATTAGTTATACCTCTAATGCAAGTCAAGTTTTGATAAGAGACGTATATTTGATAAGAATAGTATAAAAATATTTTGATAAATAAAAAAAAAATACCGATAACCGAATGTTTAATATCAAGATTACACTGTATAGTATTGATGGCGGTTAAAATTGCAAGTTCAGTTGATTTTCGTTCTTGAAATCCAAAAAATATAACCATATTTTTGCGAAACTGTAGAATTGTGCAAATCTTCATTTACATTTTTGTTGCTACAGCATCTATTTGATCAGCAGTGATGGCAAATTAGTTCTTGTGCGTCATTATCAATCCACTGATTTACAAGTTCCAAGAAATAGTTCAGGAAATCTGTAATTCCTTCTTTCCCTATTGCGAATTTCAATTTACTACTGGACGGAATCACAAGTGTCCTTCCTCAACTTCTATTCCTATGGATCTTCATCACAGTATATTCTACAGAAGTTTGCAGAGTCCCACTTAGACGATAAGAGCTTGCAATGTCGTCCCAGTTGCTCAACGGTAGAGCGTCGGATGGTCAGTTCGGAGATCCAGGGTTCGATTCCCGGTTGGGGTAGCAAAGCTCTTTACACTGGTGCCCGAACAAATCAACCGTGTAGGTTAGTGCAAAGGTATCGGAGGTCTGAAAGTGGCCCTTGTACAACTAGTATGGATTCAGTTGACGCTGGAAGATAAAGCACTGATTTCAAATCGAGGAGATAACGGCCACGCAGGCTGCTAACCTGGGTAAAATGGTAGTAGCAAGAGGCTTACTTGAAGTAAATAATAGAAGATGGTCAGTCAGATTGTCAGTTGCCCGCCAATCTGACGTTAGAGTGTGGAGATTACAGAGACGATAAGAACTTGCAATTTCGTACCAGTAGCTCAACTGTAGAGCGTTGGCTGGCCAATTTGGAGATCCAGAGTTCGATCCAGAGTTCGATCCCCGGTTGGGGCAACAAGGCACTTTACAAGTGTCTAATAGTTTTCTTGGTTATGGTTTCCAAATGAGGCATAAAGCGGCTGAAAAGGGGGCTATGGTAAAAGAAAGGGATACATGCTTACACTCACATTAATATCCGAATTTCACGTTATATCCGAGAGAGTTATAACTGGTCTTCACTGTGTGAGACCAGAAATTGTTCTCACATGAGACATTTTTATTTGATTATTTATGGTGTCCTTTAAGGAAAAGAAAGCTTGAGTCTGGCTGGCGCCGAACTTTACGACAACTTGAACTTTTAGGTCAAATGCTATAAATTTAGGTGTGCCAGGCCACAGGGGGTGAGAAGGGCTGTGAAGTGATGCCATTGGGTTCAGAAGAACCAATGAGCGCCAAGGGGAAGAAGGGCGGAGCTACCCCTCCCCCCCGTCGAAGGAACCACACGTCTAAAACAGATTTACAGAAGGAGCGAAGTGAATATGACCTGGCAGACATGACTCAGGAGTTGCAATCAGAGTTCGGAGACACACACCCCAGAGTTGTGGACGAAATACACGAGTTTCAGTTATAGACAAAATGAGAGTGCAGTAGCATACGAAAGACAATGAGGAGTTGTGGCAAGAGTGATGAAAACCTTGGAGAGATGATAAGCCCAAGATTAAACTAGAAGGTATGTGCTCATAATAACAGGTCCTAGACAACAACGATAAAACTAATAATTCTTGTCGCATATCTCCCCTCGCTAAAATAATCAAATGAAAATTGATAATAAGTGAAAATTGATATTTATGAAAATTGGTGCTTTTGATAAATTGATGTTGTTAATAAATGATATTGTTTAAGTTTTAAAATAGTCTAATCTTTTAATATTAATTAATAATTCTTTTCAGGACTTACACATAAGTTAAATAATTGGTGGGTTATTGCTTAAACACAACGCACTTTTAATCATTAAAATTAAAGACAAACAAATAATTTTATTATAATTTAAACTTTTAAATTAAACATAAATTTAATAATTTCTTATGCCACACACTGTATTTACAAAAGGATTAAAATGTACATCCTTTTGCAATGACTATTTATAAAGGAGGCAAAATGCAATATTTTATTGAATACTTTCAAACCTTAAATGCTTTTTTGGGAACGCTAAAATTCATCATGGCCAACTCGCTTAGTTCACTATATTAGTATTAACTGCAGCAAAGTACGAATTTAAATTGGAATTCACATATGTTATAGGTGTGTTAAGTTTTTTGGTATGAGACATCATTACTGTTTAATAGTGATAAAAAATGTATTTCATTACATTTTATTTGAATATCTTAAAAATAATTTTTCCGTTTTCAGTTCAAAATTTAAGCTTCAACTATTTTTATCTAACTACTATTCACAAACTACAATTTGGAATTTTATTCAACGCGGAATTTTTTATCAATTTGGGATCCCAACTTAAATAATATAGATTGAATATACTTAATTTAAATACCAGCTAAATATATTTTACCATTGCAAATTGGAGGAAGCAGACAAAGTAATTTTTGAGGTAGAAGTTACATATATTTTTTTAATGATTTTTTTATGATGTTGAATAAAGGAACACATTTTTCATATTTTTAAATAAGCATTTTTATAGCATTTACATACATTTAATGTGAAAATATTACTGTTTTATTAATGTGTATTGCTAGCTGATTTTTAAACATATAATTTCGAAGATGTCATATCTCTAACAAATAACAGAAGATTATTTTTTAAATAAAGTCACCAGAAACAGTTTTTTTTTTTTGCATTAAAGTGAAGTTGTTTATAGCGTCTATGCACTAAACCTAAAACCTTATAAAAATATTTTTCAAACAAGTATGTTTGAAATATCATAAATGTTAATTTTTAACACTTTACAACAAAGTTGAAATGTGTTTATGACTTTGTTCATTCTGTCTGTCTGTCTGTCTGTCTGTCTGTCTGTCCGTTAGCACGATAACTGCCGTAAAAATGACTTAATTAATCAAAATGAAATTTTAGTATGTTGTTCAGACGGTCTGTAGGACCTATGGGAATATAAATGAATAATATCACCCAATTAGTTTTGGATTGAACCCGGGTTGAAAAAATGAAATACATTGAGCCCTAAGGGACCTAATTTTTCAAACATTTTTTAAGCGGATTTAAAATTCACAAATTGCTTCGAAAATTTTAGGTAATAGTCAAATTGTTCCATAAAATATATAAAAAAAAATTCAGCGAAATATATTCAGTAGTTTTTTAAATAAAAATTAAAATAATAATTACACATCTTATATGAAACGATCACGTGACCATGATATGAAGCGATCACATGACCCACTTCAAAATGATATATGGCATCCATCTTGTTTCAAAATCGTGATTTTTTATCTCGATCTAATCGATCTTTTTAATTCATATTGAGTGTTGTATCCGTCCTAAAACTACTTTATTTTTGCTTAAATTCTGTGCATCTACATACTAAAACAACACAATGACAATATATTTGAGTTTAAATTCTCATTCAAATTTGATTATTTCTACAACTCAGCCTATTTTTCACCTATGTAAAATGTAAACAGCAAAATATGTAGAATGAGTTGTATAGAGAATTACTGTATAACACAAAATAATTCAGTCCATGGAGTCTGCATGGCTGATATGAATGAAATATTAATTGATTTTATAAACAGAAGGACGATTTTTTTCGATGAAGTTTTAAGCATAGAGTTTATGAATTGTAGCTCCATGGTCTTAATTTTTAAATAAAATAAATTATTATAGTATTGTGAAGAATGAAATGAATGAAATCCTGCTTTTATAGAGAGATCCAGGCGTGTTATTTTTTCTATGACGTCATTTGAATTTATTTCAGTTGTTTTCGATGAAGTTTTCAAATATAATAAATTATCGTAGTATTATGATAGTTTTAAAAATATTACCGTGGAATGTATTGCATTTTAGAGATATTTAAACCAGGCAATTTATATTTCAATGCCGTCATTTGAATGAAGTTCATTTTTTTCAATGAAGGTTTAAGTTTTCAAATATAATAAATCAATGTAGTATTGTGATAAGTTTTAAAATATTACCGAGGAATGTATTGCATTTTCGACTTTTTTAAATAAAATTGCATTGAAGTTGGAAAGCGTTTCATAATCAATGCTTTAAGCATGATTGATCTTTCTTGTTATATTTTCTTTTTTCAATTGCTCGTTCCAATTTCGCGTGAGTGAGAACTGTGGTGAATTACTTTTATTGTTTATTATTATTAATATGATGTTTAACACAACATGCCAGCAAGAGCCCACCATCACTTCTCAGTTCGAGCCTACTTACCATAATCTGTAAATAAATTCTAATCTTTAACATTTATTAAAACACAAATTATGAACTTAATTAAATTTACATAACAGCTTATTAAAAATTTAATCAACAAGAAGGGGAGATCGAGTGACACCGTTCGATTCATAAGGTTTTTAAATAGCTTACAAACTTGACCTATTATTAATAAGAATAGCACATACCGTGGTATTTTAGTTCTGATTTGTTAGTCCACACTTTCCGGACTCATTGATTGACACTGAACACTATTTGAGAGTCATCTCTGACTTCTCAAATTCTCTATCTCGTATAATTTCTCTCTAAATATATTTTAGCTTCATCTTTCTAGGATATTATCAGAATCTCATTTTCACTCCATCTCTCTGCTACAGGCTATAGTCATCTCTTTCCGTCATTGATATATTCTTGCTAATAGCAGCATCTTTTAGCCTCGGATAAAGACACGCTCTCTTACATACCTTTCTGGTAGGTCGGACGGTCTGGGTCTCATCAACAACAAAGCCCTCTTACATCCATTGGCTATTCTTAAGTGGGATGTTGTATCGTGGTTCACGTGGTAGCTCTGGATCGAATGACATTCGTTGCAATTCTTGACCCTAAGCATTGTTTAAGCCCCAAGTCACGCTTGTAATTTGGATGAAATGTATTTATTGGGGTCATAACTTTTCAGACCAAGACTGTCAAAACTGTCGTCACTTGTCTGACTCTTTTGTTCGATAGTGTCATAAGGTAGAATTGTCCTTATCAAAATTACCACTATAGGACTTACCTATGATGCCGTCGCTAGGGGTGGAGCATGTAAGCTCCAGGTCCTCAAGCTGGAGAGACGAACACACAAAATATAAATAAATACACTTAACTTAATTGATCAATTTATTTTAATATTTTGAGTTATAGATATCCATTGTATCTTGAGTAATGATACTATTATTAAATCTATTATTATAAGACATATAACACTGACAACATTTCATTAATACATATTTACACAAATAATAAAATTGACATACATTTTTAAAACAGTTTCTTTTAATCAATCGACACTCAAAATAGTTCTTTTAGCTCAATATCTAAGAACTCGTTAATATAATCTACTCTTACGAACTGATTGTTCATTATTTGCATAATCGATAAAAGTGTGCCTTCCGTGCTAATTAGTGACAAATTGAAAGTTGATTTACCTCTACTCTTTGCGTTAAGTACGTATTCGTGTAATCTCGATGATGTACGAAACTGTTGCACATCTCATAACTGCAACAAGCTTCCATTTTATCGCTCACGTTCGATATACCTTTTTTCACAAAAACCAAGAAACATGATGTTAGCTCGTTCAGAAATTTGAAGTCGACTGAACTTTTTAGAATACAGCTTTGGGGCGCTTTTTTCTTTCCCCCATTGTTTCCTACCACATCTACCATTCGTTGTTGATGCAGCAGGGGATGACCACTGTTTATGTATGCATGTGCTGTCATTGGCTCCCTCTGCAGCATTTAGATAGTTCATTATTTTGGTTGGCATCCGCAATTGAAATTACAAAATGTCGTGCACGCCGTACGACATTATCCCCCTCTGCATGAGATTAAATCCAAAATACGGTAGAAAGTCTATGCACTGAGAGAAAAATCTTCACAGGAAGGCACTAGTATCATGGATCACTGACACACATATATGAACTTGAGAAAGTATGATGCACTGAAATGTACACACAATGATGCAGTAGTGTCCTGAAGCATTGAAAACATATGTACACATTGCGTGCACTGAGGAATTCTTGATCTGAAGCACTGCACACACATCTGCTATATAAATGAATATCACCATCAAGGAAAACACAATATTGTAACATTAAAATTATATCACCATCACGTAAAATACAATATTGTCACATTGGAATTATATCACCAGCACGGAATACACATTATTGTCACCTAGAATTATATCACCAGCACGGAAGACACATTATTGTCACATGGAATTATATCACCAACACGGGAGACACATTATTGTCACATGGAATTATATCACCAGCACGGAAGACACATTATTGTGACCTGGAAGGCTCACTATTGATCTTAGAAACATATTTATTGTAATACTGCATAATGTTCTGTATTATAGTCATACTTCTGTGATATCATTTTCACAGACTTGGTACTGAAATATCCCTATTGTCCGTACATTTCTTAATACAGTTTATAGTTCAGTTTGAATGCAAATTCTGCTATCATATTGTTACTTGTAGTTATATTTATATCACATTTTCACTGTTTCTTATATTATATACAATTCATTAGCTTACTTTCTAATATATATATTTATATATTTTTACAGACGTTTTTTTTTTAAAACAATTCTTCAGCTGTATATATTTCTTATTTGTTACTATAATTAACATGTTATATACTTTTTTTTGCGTGTATAAATCACGGCTATTTTGAACACGAAATTTATCTAGCGGCATTTAAAATATGAAATATATACTATTTTCGCTACGCCAACATATAATGCCTCTCCAAAACACGAGCATTCGCTCTTTAAATTTCCTCTTCCGCTGCCCTTTCGTGTGAAACAAAATCGAGAGCGGGAGGAAGGGGAGAAAAGAAAAAAAAAGAAAAAATTCGCTTGACCACAAAGAAGATTTCCTCTCTTCCCCTAAGCGTTTCCATGGCAACTACGAATTCGGTCATGCATGGAGACCCCTTGCAGCGTGACCTTCTGATGTTCGTAAGATTACATAAGATTGCTACTTTCTTCCCCGTGTTCGGGCAAACTATAATCGTAATCGTTTGCTTCTTGGCGGTATTCTTCTCAAGCGCGGGCTTTCAGACTGTCCGATAGCGTACGCTCTACATTGACGTAGTAGTTTCGGCTGTATCTTTTAAGGAATTTTATTACAATTTTTTCTTTCATGTTTTTTTGTATTATATTTTTTATTTATTCTATTGATATTAATTCTATTTAATTTGATATATATATATATATATATATATATATATATATATATATATATTTCTTTATCTTATGACCTTAACACAGATCTGATTGTTGACTAATTATGATTTTGATTTCATGTACTCTTAATTCATTGGATTTATTTATCTTTTGTTGCAACAACGCGTGATATATTTATTTATATGTAGTATTATGAATATACCATGCTTTATATTGTTATGTTATTGATATAACTGACTTTATGTTCCTATTTCAGCATAACATTACATATTTATTTATTTAAATATCATTCTTTCATATTTAATTTTATTTGTTATTTCTTTTTATTTACTGTGATGTTTAATTACTGCAATAATTTCTTAATAATACTAAATCATTTATCATTTTACATACAATTTAATGTCTTGTCCAAATGTATTTTATTTTATTTTACCGGCCGGTATTTTTAAATAACTATAATTGCCAGCAATTATAATTTTAATTTTTGAGACATTGCTTGTATGTGTATAATATAAACCTCGTATTATTAGCGTAGTATGCATGGGGGATATTCTCCTGATGTTTATTTTTAGCTTGGATATTTCTTTTGAGGGGGACAAGCTTTCGCCGTACTATGCCCAAATATGGACTTCTTACGCTGACTGTGAAGGATGGGAAACTAATCTTACTTATTCACGCTTTATTAATTCCTTTTATGATTAACTTTTATTTTGTTTTTTTTTAGATTGCGTGTTTTCGTAAAAGGTCTGTATACACTATTTATGTAATACATATTTATTAGCTTACTAAATATTTTTTACATCAGCTGTGACTGTTTATTTTGACTTAAAATTCTATTTATTTATTTATTTATGATTTTGCTTATATTCTATCGGCTTTTTATGAACTATTTAATTAAAAATTTTATAATTTTGAATATCCTGTACATGCTTTTACCATGTTCCATTCAGTTTATTTTGCATTTTATTAATTATGTTATACTATTTTTTCAAAACCCGCACAAGAAAAAGGAAAAAAAGAAAAGACAATGTATACACTTCATCAGCATCTTACCATTGGAAACAAAATCTGCCAGATTTTCGTGGACCTCTACATTTATTATCCACCATCTGTTGTCAAGAAAGACGCATCACAAGTAAGATCCTCAAATTGAAAGCTCTATAGGACGAAACTCCTATCCTGAATTCATCTGTCACCGTACAAGTAATACAAATTGCAAGTAAGTGAAATTTATTTATTTCTCTCTCTCTCTTTTACAACACATCAGTTTATTTTATTTTAGAACATTGAGGGGTATTGTATGTATTATTTACCACTCATACATATTTTTTCTGATATTTATTGTTCTATTATGACTATGTTTCACACAAATTTGTAGTTATTTACATTTTATTTTTGTTGTATCCTCAAATTTAAAAATATTCCTTTATTTAATTATTACATTTTTATAATTACATTTTTAATACATTCATTACCGCATTCTAATACGACTTTTTTTAGAGATTCCTCAAATTATATTTCCTAGGACTCACATTATTTTGATTCCTTTTGGTATCATCTAACTGTTTGTTTACATGCGATTGACTTCTGTCAACAGTTCGCCGTGTTTGTTTATTTTGTAAATACTTTTTACGCGGTTCTGCTTTATATAATTTGTTCGCATGAACAACTATCCATTTTTTGTTCGGGTCGTATGCAGGAGTGATAGCGTAATTATTGTTACGGATCACCTTTACGATGCGAAATGGTCCTTGAAACTTTTTTTGTAACGCTGTGGTCGATCGTAAATTCTTTAAATACACAATTTGTCCTTTTAATAATTTTTTTTCTCTCACTCTTTTAAAAACACTTTCTTGGCGAATTTGCGGTTGAATTTGCTTCTGTTTCGTAAATTTATTTATTTTTTGAGCTAAAGTAAGTGCTTCACTGACCTCATTATCGTATTCAATTTGAGTTAAAATCGGACTGTCATCAGGGTCCGCTATTTCCAGATTATTTTCTCCGGGTAATTTCAAATCTCTGGTAAGAAACAAAATAGCGGGACTGTGGTCTATATTTGCGCTGGGTGTAGCATTATGAAATAACTTTACATATGGCAATATTTTATGCCAATTGAACGTTTGGTTTGACATTGCTGCTAAAGAATTTTTTATGGCCAAGTGGCTTCTTTCTAAAATTGCATTTGAGCTGGGTTTGTAAATTGAAGTATACTTTAGTTTTATACCATGTTGCTCTGCGAATTTTTTAAATTGCCTCGCATTATCTGCCAACAGCCACATTGGGACTCCATTTTGAGCTGTATAATTAGTTAGGACCTGTAATACGGTTGCAGTATTTATATTTCTCACGGGTACAGCCTCCAGGAATCTGGAATAATGGTCAATAAGAGTAATTATGTATTCGTGTCGACCATTACTTCTGGGTAATTTTCCTACGATGTCTAATGCCACCGTGTGATTTTGTTGCCCTGGAAATGGCACACGTTGTAATGCCATAGGTCTTATAGCCTTATTTTTATAACATAAACATGCATCACATGATGCGCAAAAATTCTTTACATCATTGTATGCCCCTTTCCAGTAATATTTTCTATTCAGAATTTGATAGGTCTTTTCTACTCCAAAATGTGGTGTATGAGCTAACTCAATAACTGCGAATTTTAGACTGTGAGGTATTAGAATTATGTCCCTTTGCATAGGATTTCTGATATATCTAGCAGTCTTTATCATAAATAATCCCGTATCTGCATCTCTATAGTATTTATTTACATATTTTGGCTGTTTAGATTTTGCACTCAGTTCGTTCATAATTTTCTTTATCTCTCTATCTTTTGCTTGTTCTTCTAAAATTTTGGCTATTGTTATAGTGCTATCATTAGCAATAATATTATTTATTAATTTAGTCTTAGTTTGTTCAGAAAAAATTTGACGTGACATAAAATCACTGGGATTATCTTGTCCTTTAATATATTTAATTTCAAATGAAAATTGTTGTAAATTTAATAACCATCTTGCGATTAAATCAGAATTTTGATTTTCTAAATGAATCTGTAAAAATTGTAAAGTGCGTACCATATAAAAATCTTTGAAATGTATTATAGCGTCGTGAATTGCTAGCAATTTTAGCTTCATGCTCGGATATTTCTTTTCACTGTCCGAAAGTTTCCTGCTATAATACTCGATAGGATGAAAATTTCCATTCACTGATTGAAGTAAAATTCCTGACGCGGCTACTTTTGAACAATCTGTAGATAAAAAAAAAGGCTTTGACATATCGGCTGCCCTGACTACCGGTTTCGATAAAATCGCGTTTTGTAATTTTACAAACGCTTCTTCGCATTTCTCCGTCCATATAAATTTCTTATCTTTCTTTGTTAACTCAATTAATGGATTGCATAGTTCAGAAAAATTTGGTATGATCTGCCTGAAATAATTACATAAACCTAAAAATGATTTTACTTTTTTTACTGTCGTTGGCACAGGGAAATTCGTTATTTTTGTACATTATCGTCTGACGGTGTTATGCCTTCCTTACTTATCTTAAATCCTAGAAATTTAATATTCTTTTTACACATTTGTAATTTTGAAGGGTCAATAGTTAATCCAAATTTACCTAATCTCGACAATACTATTTTTAATCTCTCCAACATTTTCTCGAATGAATTTGCGGCAATTACAATATCATCTAAATAAAATTCAATTTTCTGTTCTTTAAAGTCTCCTAAGCATTTCATCATTAGCATCGAAAAATTCGCTTTGTACGCGAACCGTGTTATTTGTTAAAGCTGAATTATCTGTTATTCTGTCATTTATATTTATCTCCTGCAGTATATTATTGTTAATCGGCGGATCTTGCCTCGCTCTTTTATTTGATTGCCTACTCTTATTCGGCGCCATGATTTGATACACTGTTATACACTTCTTACTATATACTAAATACTTATGCTACTACATACATATATACACAATAATATAATACATATTTAAATTATCATTTTTATGCATATCCCTATCTTAATACTGCGCTAACATCTCATTATTAAATTCATTATTAACTTCATTATTAAATTCAATTTTGTCTGTTATTTACTATTACTTTCTCTTATTAAAATCATAATTCTCACCGAGCTTGACCACATACGGCACCAATTCACGCGGCGACATCATCTCATAAGGTAGAATTGTCCTTATCAAAATTACCACTATAGGACTTACCTATGATGCCGTCGCTAGGGGTGGAGCATGTAAGCTCCAGGTCCTCAAGCTGGAGAGACAGACGAACACACAAAATATAAATAAATACACTTGACTTAATTGATCAATTTATTTTTATATTTTGAGTTATAGATATCCATTGTATCTTGAGTAATGATACTATTATTAAATCTATTATTATAAGACATATAACACTGACAACATTTCATTAATACATATTTACACACATAATAAAATTGACATATATTTTTAAAACAGTTTCTTTTAATCAATCGACACTCAAAATAGTTCTTTTAGCTCAATATCTAAGAACTCGTTAATATAATCTATTCTTACGAACTGATTGTTCATTATTTGCATAATCGATAAAAGTGTGCCTTCCGTGCTAATTAGTGACAAATTGAAAGTTGATTTACCTCTACTCTTTGCGTTAAGGTACGTATTCGTGCAATCTGGATGATGTACGAAACTGTTGCACATCTCATAACTGCAACAAGCTTCCATTTTATCGTTCACGTTCGATATACCTTTTTTCACAAAAACCAAGAAACATGATGTTAGCTCGTTCAAAAATTTGAAGTCGACTGAACTTTTTGGAATACGGCTTTGGGGCGCGTTTTTCTTTCCCCCATTGTTTCCTACCACATCTACCATTCGTTGTTGATGCAGCAGGGGATGACCACTGTTTAGGTATGCATGTGTTGTCATTGGCTCCCTCTGCAGCATTTAGATAGTTCATTATTTTGGTTGGCATCCGTAATTGAAATTACAAAATGTCGTGCACGCCGTACGACAGATAGCAAATACTAAAATCTGAAAACGGTGCCTACTGAGAGACAACAGTGTGGACCACACCTACCCTTCGATTTACAGGTTTAATTCCATACCACTGGGGCCGTGCCTACTGGTCTCACAAGAACACCGACGGCTCTAAATGCTGCATGATGCGTCGTTATATATATATATATATATATATATATATATATATATATATATATATATATATATATATATATATATATATATATATATATATTGTATATATATATATATATATATGTATATATATATATATATATATTGTTGTATATATATATATATACAACAATGGGATTATATATTTCTATACAAGCGAAGGGAGATGTTTGCAGGCCAATCAGCAAAAAAAAGAAATTCAGGTTCAATTTTTTAGGGGCCGCCAAATTTTAATACGTTAAAATGTTCTTCTGGTCTAAGATGTTTTCCTTTCATTTTATCCAGGTTGCTTGAAATTTATTGAGAATATCTCGGATAAAACAAAGGCAATCAACTATCTGGATATAAGTATACATTTAACACCTAGCAAGACAACGTATTATACTATTTATGATAAAAGAAGACAGTACAGTTTTAGAATACATTATATAATTAACTGGTATTCTAATTTAAGTATCAGGATATTTCGCAATATAGTCATTAATCACTTTAAACGTAGTGAAAGAATGCATTCTTATGGAAAGGATAGGATCAAAAATGATTCTATATTTATTAAGGAAGCAATAACAGAAAATTATCCTTTAATATTTATTTGTCAGTGTTACAATGTGGTACATAGTAAAGTTTTCGATGCCTTCAGTAAGGATTTTGGCAACACCTTTATTTCAGGAAATAAAATGGCATCGATACAGCGAGGAACTATTTAAGCGTGTAAAATTGACGTGAGTGATTTGGATGGAAGTAGGGTATTTGTGATTGCAGTTCGTATATTTTAAGTAGGTTTAGTCTTGTGTCGTTTCAATTATATTGCTCTTATGTTGGGGGATTTTTTCCTTTTACGATTGATATATACTTCGTATGGGCGTTCTCTGTTTCGACGTTGTACTGAATTTAACCGCAGGTAATGCATGGCTCCGTGAGTGTTGCCATTGGTGGAAAAGTCGACTTGTAAACGGGAACTAGGGGTCACAATCCCCCTAGGCCTTTTATGTATTACCTGTTGGCTGACTTCATGTCCAATCTTTCAATTTTTACTAATATATATATTGTATATATATATATATATATATATGTATATATATATATATATATTGTTGTATTTATATATATATATATATTGTTGTATATATATATATACAACAATGGGATTATATATTTCTATACAAGCGAAGGGAGATGTTTGCAGGCCAATCAGCAAAAAAAAAAAAAAATTCAGGTTCAATTTTTTAGGGGCCGCCAAATTTTAATACGTTAAAATGTTCTTCTGGTCTAAGATGTGTACCAAATTTCAGATCTTTAGAACATAGTAAAGAATGTTTAAAATTATATCATTAAAGTTGAAAGAGACAGGCATACAACCATCTGTCATTGTCATTTTCAATATACATTCTCCTAAGCAATATGAATTAGAAAATTAATATTCCCAAAAATTATGTAATTTGATAGGCTTTGATGCAAATAGTTTCAATAAGAGATTTTGTATGAATATGTAAAATTTCACTTTCTTTTGGTGTCGTTTTTGATCCAAGATAATATTTTAAATTTCGCAGAATTACGTTGATTATTATGGTAAAATATACTACACTTTTTATACAAATTCTCATAATATCTAGGAACAAGGCAATGCCCGCTATATTGGACATAGGATAAGTTTCTAAGATGTTCTTAGAAACTTTTCAAACTAATTATTTCTTTTCCTAACTATTTGATCCCCCGTAAAATCATCGCAATGATGAAAATTTAAATAAAGCGAAAAAGCTACTAGGAGGAAAGAGCTGAAATTTTTCGATTTAGTCATATAAAAAGTTCTTTTGAATTGATTTTGATCAAAATATGTCAAGATTGATATTCGTATTTTTATTTTGAATATTAAATTAATAATTCATATTACATACAAAATATATTTAGAAAAAGAAAACGTATGCAGATTTTTTGGGGTCGTTTAATAGTAATGTAATAAAAAAAATTCAGCATAATAAAAAGATTATTTAGGAAGAAGTAGATAAAAATCTGGAACAATAGAGGCATAAATATTTATACATACTCATAATTCATAAATGGCTAGACGAAATGACTTGAAACTTGGTAACGTAGGTTACATATTGACGTAAACTCGAAATCTGTTGCCAATATTAGATATTTTCATTGGAAATTTTGAAGTTGCTGCGCATTTAGATATAGAAACCGCCCCTTATGCAATTAAGTATTTCTAAGAATTTGCAAAGGATGTTAGTCTATATTGAATGGTATTTTTAAATTTTCTTTACTATAAACGGCGAGCGAATAAGGAGGGGGTGGTTCTTTATTTCCGCAGCTGTACGAGATTCATGGTAGCAATGTTTGTAACGCTAAACTATTCATTAACATTTGGTTCTTTTCTGAATGACAATATATAAAATTCCTCAAATTTCGCGCAAACCTGGCCTTGCAGTCAAAAATATTGCAAGAATCTGCTAAAAAATGTAATTCGCATGTATATTAAACGAATGTAATTATTAGAAAATATTGAATTTTCTTCAGTTGTGGGTTCCTTTTAGTGAATTAAACGTAATTTTTACCAATTTAGCAATATTTATAAACAGTTATTTAACGCAAAGTTCAACCAATTTGAGGATACCGGCTTACTTTTTTTTATATGTAACTTTTTTCGATAAATGTATCAGGAAACGTGCTATATATCGAGAACAGTGTGCACAGCGATCTAAAATTGGCGTAATTCTTTTTCTAATGAAAAATTACGTAAATAATGATTAGTTATTTATTTAATATTATTGTAGTTTATGATTTTCAATGATTTTCCTTTTTCAAAAATTCATTTGGAAATTAGAGAAGGTCTTCCAAACGTTCGATCGTATTTGAAATTAGTGGAGTTCCAGTATTCACTGTTTGCAATAATCGTACAAATAATCCATTTGTTTGTAAGATAGATTCCACAGACTCACAAGCACGCACACATACACACGCTAACTTTAATGAACGTATACCCCCCCTTGAATTCAAATTTTCGACACCACCGCAAAAATTTCTTTGTATATTATACTACTAGCAGCGATTACCCGGCGTTGCTCGGGATTTACCATGCAAAACTATGATAAAAATTACACCGGAACATATAGGGCCGATTGTGATATATTACCGCTGAATGTATCGCATTTTAGAGATGTTTAAATCAAATTAAAGTTGGAAAGTGTTTTATAATCAATGCTTTATGCATGATTGATCTTTCTTGTGATTCCTTATTACTTTTCGTTGTTCAGTAAGCCTGTGAGAAATAAACCATGGTGATAGTTTCCATTTAAATTCATGTCTCAAACCAGCGATTTTCAAAAGTGTCTAATACGTTCAATAAACTACCACAAAACTCAAGAGATTTAATTGACTTTCACGTTTTAAACCAACAATGTCCAACCTTTTCCGTTGTAAATCATGGAGTTAGAGAGTAGAACTCCTTGGAAAAAGTGTCGCTTTTCACTAATATCTCGAGAACCACTGGTCGTAGAAACTCAAAACATGCCCTATGTGTTAAGTGGGGCGATTTCAAGACAACCAAGACAAATTTCATGAAATTCGGTTCAGCCGTTCTCTAGTTATGGTGGATCATACATACATACACACTTTTCTCCTTTATATATATAGATGCATGTTCAAAAGACTTCAACTTACATCGATAAACATTTAAACTCCGATAAGAAGTAACCTTACACTGCAACTTTACATTGTTTATATATATACCTAATTAATTTTATATTGTATATAAATTCAACATACTATAAGTTAACTGCGAGTATGTTCCTGGAGGAAGACTATTCTAGTAAATATTGCGCAATCGGACATATACGATAGAGGCATATGTGTGCTAGGCAAGTGATAATGCCTGGGGAAATATTCAATTAACTACCTTTGCATTGGTACGCAGCAACTAGAAACAGGCTGCTGCTAATGACGGATAATTGCTGTTAACTGCGAATATTGAGTTTCAAGTTATTGCTCCAACAACATAGAAATTATTTGATCCATGACCCTATATAGAATACCTGGGGTAATTTGATACATTTGTAATTTCTGTGCATATGTATTACAATGTAAAAAGAAAGTTGTGAGGTCTATATTACCTTTGGTTATTATTTCCCTCATTTTGCGTTCTAAGTTATGACTTACTTTGCACTAACAACTTTTTATTGGTTCGTCCAAGTAGACCAACCCAGAGCCGGCTAACGAATTCCTGCGATCCTGGTGGTAGAAGAGGATAAGGTTTAGGTTCGGGATGAGTAAGAAATTTGTATTCGTATTGACATTCGCAACATTCGCCATCGTTCCCGAAGGAGTCAGGCATTAAATTTATGATCTGGGCGTGTGATAGGCAGTCTAGTAATAAATGGCAAGTGACCAAAGTGTGTGTAACTGATAGAACCATAAAAATAACAACTGGAGGTTTCAGGTCTACTGGTATCATCTGATGGAAGCTGGTAAAAATCTCCCTTTAACTACGAGCCATACCATTATTTGTATATATTAGTGTGACCCGCGGGCCTTTTGCCCTATAAGTAACAAACAAAAAATATGATGTGAGCAGCACATGACTTTCCCTATACGTATAATGCAATGAATTCATTACTTTTATAGTAAACAAATTATGTATAAGATTCACTGTACTGTGTTTTTATCGTTGAATTGTGCATTTGACGATTTACCGGATGACAACGTGTAAAACTATTTCAAAGTACCCAAATAACTTAGAATTCGGCAACCCTAAATAAAAACTATCCATATTGATAGCATCCTAAATAAGCGACATAGTCCATATATTAAAATGTTTTAATAATTAATTCAGTAATTAGGCGTCATGGTCATTAATTTAGCGTCATATTTACAATTTTGACGATGTTTTCGTCAATCTGGGGCGAAATATAATCAAGTTGGCGATGCTTTGCTAATTTGTTAGCCAAGTTTGCCAAATGCATCACCAAGTGCTACAGGCAAGCGGAGATAAGAGCATTTCTTCTTTACTAGAAGGTATGCCAGTCATATGATGGAAACATTACTTCCCATATGGCTTCATTTTTATCAATTTGGAGACAATTTTGTTACTTTGACAACTTTTAAAATAGTCGCCAAGTTCAGGACTTACCGCTAAATTTCTCGCCAAGCGTTACGAATGGACGGACGGAGAAATGGATTATTCTTATAGTCGACTATGTTCTTTCGTTCGTTTATGTTCTTTCCAAGATATTGATTTTTCATCCATTAGTCGTCATTTTCATTGATTTAGGGTCATTTCTATCAATGTGGCGACAATTTCGTTAATTTGGCAACGTTTTAAGAAGTCGCTAAGTTGGCGACATTTCTCCAAATCCGTCGCCAAAATCTCGTCAAGTGTTATGATGGAGAAATACGTTATCCTTATAGCAGATAAATAGCTATTGGCGTCCAAATGAAATAGTATTACCCAAAGTATATTTTCTCATGAAGGGAACGAGTTAGATCCATGAGAATGATGTCACCAAATTCATCGCATAATATTACAAATGAAAAACTAACATATTTCACAATACTTAATATATTTGTTTTATTTCATGTGATTGATTTTTTGATACATTTATTTGAAAAATGTTCAATATATGGAGAACGGTTAGTGCTAGAGTTCTAAAGTTTATGCCAATCGTTTATTAATGAAAAATTACATAAGAAATGACCATTTACATAACTTTATTAAATGTTTTGATTTTTTGATGATTTTTTAAATATTTCACTCAAAAATTTAGGACAGTTCTGAACATTCTGATTGCGTAAAAACAATAGGCTTCCAGTAATCATGGATTGTAAATTTTGTACCAAATTTCGTTCGAATCGCTTCATTCGGGAGATATAGTCTCTACAGACTCACTGATACACCCACACAGGCCTTATCAAAAACATTTGTATCGTATTCAGGGATGCTTGAAACGTGCTGTCCCGTAGGAAACTCGAATTCGAATTTTCGACCCCGTCACAATACTTTCCTTATGCATTATACTATATAGATAAGAAAAGTAAAAACACTCAAGAAATGTTTACACTTTTGTTAGAAATATTTTGATTGAAATAGCTCGAATGTTAAACATGGTAGCGAAATGATGGCGACATTCCAAAATATCTCAAATAAAAATTTTAAAAAATGATAAGAAATAAAGTAACACCATAATTTCATTTTCAGTATCTGATGTCATACTTCACGCAAAGCGTCTTGATTATGTCTTAATTTCACTATGAAGTGAAATTTAGCCATTGCATTATGTAGGGAACGGGCTGCCAATATCATGGTCTCCCTTTCAGTATCTGATTACATACGCTGCGGAAAACTCCGGAGTTCTGCTCTTCATATATCACCAAGCCTCGTAATGTCGGAGTTTTTATATGTATTGTTTCTGTATACAAATGTCCTGGTTTCCCATGGTGTTATACAAATGTCCCCCTTTAGTCAGTCGTTGTATAACTTTTATATAGAAGTTGGATTTTAAATCCTAAATCTCTCTCTCTCTCTCTCTCTCTCTGTCTGCATGCCTTGTTCGTTACGGCTAATTTAAGTTAATCCAGAAGTTGTTGTATCATTTTACACTGTAAAATATCTAAGACACGAATCAGGGACTTTATAAAGTGTTGAGGTGGAAGCGAAAATTCGAATTCGAGTTTTCATCGGAAAAGTATGTTTTAGTATCAATGTACTCGTATCGAATGTTTTAGAGGTAATGGCTGTGTATATGTATGTATGTTAATGTGTATGTAGTGTATGTGCGTTAGTTAGTATGTGTATGTTAGTAATGTATGTTCATGAGTTTGTGAAAGCGATATCTTACAAACGAATGGAAAGTTTAAAGAAAAATTGGTACGATTATTACAATCAGTGAATACTGGATAAATTACTTAAATCTATTGACTTGAAACGCGATCAAAAATTTTTAATGAATGATTTTGAAAAATTTATTAAAAAATTAGGATATTTAATAATGTTAAATAAATAATATTTTTATATATAAATTTGAAACGCTAGCTTGAACCGTTCTAGAGATACTATACTATTTACAAGTAACTGTGCCAAAAATATTGCACAAAATTTAAAATGTAGTGAGTATCATCAAATACGTAACACTCAGCGATAAATTTGATGAAATATGGCTCAAATTTTTGAATTTTTTTTAATAATCCAAGATTTCGCTCAGATGAACTACCAGCTAAATTTTCTGATAAGGTGTGTAAAAAAGAATCATACCCCTTTAACATTCCTTTTATGTTTTCTGTAATGATATATTATCCGATTTCAAAAAATGTTCACGTCTGTGTCAAAAATACAGTTTCAGTTTCCCTAACAATTCGTTCCAGAAGATTTTTGTTTAAATCTAAAGAAGATTTTATTTCATTTTTAAGCAGAAATATAATGAAACAAGGAAAGCAAGAAATTATTAAATCTTTTAAAAACAAATTGAGACGAATTATTTTCTTTAATTAATTGAGACGTTGAGAAAATGTTTTTGTTATAATATATAGAAATATGGATCGCGCTTGAATTGCAGCTAACAACATGCCTAGGACGATTTTGCTATTTTTATGCACTCATCAGTGTGAAATAGCCAATATTTGAAAATAGTTGCAAAAAAAAAAATGCTTAATTTTACAAATTAATATAAAGACAGAAACGTTTATTTCTAGCAAGTAGCAAGGATAAATTTGAATTCTGGATAATATATGCTGACGAGCATATAAAAAGTCAGAAAGCGGTCCATAAATGCCGTTAACTACAACAGAAGTGTTATTCTAACTTCAGACACGTCACCCTATAGGTGGATTCTGTAAATCTATATAAATAAAATTGAAAATCAGTCTGTCTGTCTGTCTGTTTGTCCCATCATCACAGGAGAACGGCTGAACCGAATTTGATGAAATTAAATTGGATGAAATTAATTAGTGGGTAGCCTGGAAATAGCCCCACTTAAAATTTTGTTCATGTTTGGAGTTTCTACGACCAGTGGTTCTCGAGATATTAGTAAAGAAACCAAACTTTCGTTTGTCGCATCATCACGAGAGAACGGCTGAACCGAGTTTAATGAAATTTAGTGGGTAGCCTTGAAATAGGCCCCCATAAATTTGGTCCAAGTTTCGGTTTTCTAAAACCTGGGGTTGTCGAGATATTAATAAAAAACGGAACTTTTTCCTTGCAGTTCTACTCTCTAACTTCGTGGTTTATCCAAACGGAAAGGATGAAAATCGTTTGTTTAAAACGTCCACTTGAATTAAAACTATATTTCTGAGTTTGATGGAGGATTTTTTGCGCAAATTAGTCACTATCTGAAAGCATGAATTGTTTGAAACGTGAATTTAAATGGGAAATCTATCGCCATGGTTATATTTCACAAGCATTTTCTGAACAATGAAAAGTATAAAAAGATCAAAATGGTTATTTAATTTCGCAGTTTATGAGGAAGATTCTATCTTACATCATGTTGCTCAGAAACGCAATTAAGTTAAATCTACATGTTAATTTTAATTATTATTATTTTTTGGATTTGAATAATAAATAAATCGATGTAAAAATATATTTTAGAAAAGGACAATTTGATTTTTCTTATAGCAATTTTGACTGCATAATATCAATAAAGGTCTTCAGGTTTAAACGTTATTATTATTGATATTTTTGGGAATTATTGATTCGGTGATTATTGATATTTTCAAGCTATAATGAAAAAGTTTTATTATGACAAAAATTGTTTAAACTCATATATGGTACGTTGTACGAGTAATCTTCTACAAATACACGGGTATATCTTCCAATCTACGAGAATATAAGAAGTACAGGTATATTGGCAAATGTTTTGATATATATAGTGGCATATATTGGTATCAATTACGATCTTCTGGTATAAAGAGTACGGGGCTTATTGATATTTTCAATTTACTACGTCATCTCTTTTATTTTGGTAAATATTTTTGAGACTCATATTGTAATACGGGTAATCTTCTACTAACACACTGGCATATTTTCTAATCTGCGACAATATAAGTAGTACGGGGTTGCATATATTGATTCAATTTCTTTTTTTTGTTTTGCAAATTTGTTTACAAAAGGGGCCAGAATGTTTTCTTCTTCACATCTGCCCGTGAAGATAATTTTGCATAGTGAGAACAGATATACATAAACTTCCCTTAAGGAGCAATAAATTTAATATTTTAACATAATTTGCACATGATTGCGAATTATAAGCTTCTTTATATTATGTACTCCGTATGCTGCTAGTGTTAAGTAATATTTAAAAGAAGATAAATAATGCAATAAATACAAAAATATTTGATTCCATACACTGCAAAACATTTGTAAGCATGTTACTGAAAGTTTCGTGGCATTCAGCTGTCAGTAATAGGGAGTAGGTTCATGATAGTTATATATATCTATATAAATAAAATTGAAAATCTGTCTGTCTGTCTGTCTGTCTGTCTGTTTGTCCCATCATCACATGAGAACGGCAGAACCGAATTTGACGAAATTTTGTGGGGAGCCTGGAAATAGTCCCACTTAAAATTTAGTCCATGTTTGGAGTTTCTACGATCAGTGATTCTCGAGATATTTGTAAAAAACTAAATTTTCGTTTGTCTCATCATCACGGGAGAACGGCTGGACCGAATTTGAAGAAATTTTGTGGATAGCCTTAAAATAGCCCTCCATAAGTTTAGCCCAAGTTTTGAGTATCTAAGACCAGGGATTGTCGAGATATTAATGAAAAACGAAACTTTTTCCTAGGAGTTCTACTCTCTAACTCCATGGTTTATCCAAACGAAAAGCTTGAAAATTGTTTGAAAGTGAATTAAAATTTTATCTCTGAGTTTGATGGGAGATTTTTTTCGCTAATTAGTCACTTTCTGAAAACATGATTTGTTTGAAACATGATTTAAATGACAAATCTATCTCCATGGTTTATATATCACAAGCTTTTACTGAACAATGAAAAGTATAAAGAAATCAAAATGGTTATTTAATTTTGCAGTTTATGAGAAAGATTCTATCTTATATCATGTTGCTCAGAAACGCAATTAAATTAAATCTGTCTGTTAATTTTAATTATTATTTTTTCGATTTGAATAATAAATAAATGGATATAAAAATATGTTTTAGAAAAGAACCATTTAATTTTTCTTGTAGCATTTTTGGCTGGATAATATCAATTACGGTCTTCAGGTTTAAACATCATTATTATTGATATTTCGGGGACAGTTGATTCAGGAATTATTGATATTTTCAAGTTATTATGCAATTATTTTATTATGACAAAAATTCTTTAAACTTATATATTGTAAGTTGTACGAGTAATCTTCTACAAATTCACGGGTATATCTTCTAGATTACGACTTTCAATTATCTTCAATTACGACCTTCTGGTCTAAAGATTACGGGGATTATTGATATTTTCAATTTATTACGTCATCTCTTTTATTTTGGCAAATATTTTTGAGACTCATATAGCAATACTGGTAATCTTCTACGAACACACTGGCATATTTTCTAATCGGCGACAATATAAGTAGTACGGAGATGCATATATTGATTCAATTCCTATTTTTTTGTAAATTTGCTTACAAAAGGGGCCTGGATGTTTTATTCTTCAGATCTGCCCGTGAAGATAATTTTGCATAGTGAGAACAAGATATTCTTAAACTTTTCTTTAGGACCAATAAATTTAATATTTTAACAGAATTTGCACATGATTGCGAATTATAAATTTCTTTATATTATATACTCCTTACGAAGAACGGGTATGCTGATATTATATATATATATATGTATATATATATATATATATATATATATATATATATATATATATATATATATATATATATATATATATATATATATACTAGCAGCATACCCGTTCTTCGTACGGAGTCTATATAAATAAAATTGAAAATCTGTCTGTCTGTCTGTCTGTCTGTCTGTCTGTCTGTTTGTCCCATCATCACGGGAGAACGGCTGAACCGAATTTGATGAAATTTTGTGGGTAGCCTAGAAATAGCCCCACTTAAAATTTTGTCTATGGTTGGAATTTCTACGACCAGTGGTTCTCGAGATATTAGTAAAAAACGAAACTTTCGTTTGTCTCATCATCACGAGAGAACGGCTGAACCGAATTTAATGAAATTTTGTGGGTTGCCTTGAAATAGCCCCCCATAAATTTTGCCCAAGTTTCAAGTTTCTAAGACCAGGGGTTGTCGAGATATTAATGAAAAACGGAACTTTTTTTATAGGAGTTCTACTCTCAAACTCCGTGGTTTATTCAAACGGAAAGGATAAAAATCGTTTGTTTAAAGCGTCAAAGGGAATTAAAACTTTATTTTTGAGTTTGATGCAGGATTTTTGCATTAAATAGTCACTATCTGAAAGCATGAATTGTTTGAAACATGAATTTAAATGGAAAAATCTACCTCCATGTTTTTACATGTATTAACCTCCATGTATTTCACAAGCTTTTACTCAACGATTAGAAGTATAAAGAAATTAAAATGGTTATTTAATTTCACATTTTATGAGGAAGATTCTATCTTATATCATGTTGCTCGGCAAAGGAATGGAATTAAATGTGTTTGTTAATGATTATTATTATTTTTTCTATTTGTATAATAAATAAATGGATGTAAAAATATATTTTATAAATGAACGGTTTAATTGTTCTTTTAATTATATATATTGCGGACTGCGTACATTATTTTTTTATTTTAGCAAAGAGGTTTCAAGATCATATATTGTGTTTAGCTAATAAACTCATAATAAATGAACGGTTTGATTGTTCTTTTAATTATATATATTGCGAACTGCGTACATCACATTTTTATTTATTTCAGCAAAGAGGTTTCAAAGCTCATATATTGTGTTTAGCTAATAAACTCATATATTGTGTTTACCCAATAAATTCATTTAGCCGATTGTTGAAGCAGAAAAAGAGTAGAACGGATGTATGCATCTTCTAATACAATTTTAGTGTTTTCATTTAGTATATATACAGACGGGATATGGATATTTTATTCTTCAGATCTGCAAATTTAGAGCTACGAATTTAGCGGAATATCTCTAAATAACTTGGTAACTTTTCTTAAACTTTACCAAATTAGAGGAAATATCTCCAAATTAATAAAAATGACCCAAATCAATGAAATTGAATTTGTTTTTTTAGAATAGAGTACTGAAATGATGTTTCTGTAGCATTTGTCGGTCAGTCCATCCATCCTACTTAGTAACGCATTTAACTAATTTTTTTAATATCACTAAATTGATAAAAATATTTGTAAATCCATAAAAATATCATGGAGACGAAAATGTCGCCAAACCTTCCATGGAGATCACATTATTCAGACGACATGATTCCCATCAATTTATTTGAAGCAGATGATATCATGTCGCTTAGCAACGGATCCAATGTGTTATGTGTCATACGATTTTTATTAAATCTAATAAAAATATGTATATAAAATAAATTTCATTGACATTGCATTTTTGACTGGATAATATCAATTACGGTCTTCAGGTTTAAACATCATTATTATTGATATTTCGGGGACAGCTGATTCAGGAATTATTGATATTTTCAAATTATTATGCCATTGTTTCATTATAACGAAAATTGTTGAAACTCATATATAGTACGTTGTACAAGTAATCTTCTACAAATGCACGGGTATATCTTCTAATCTACGACAATATAAGTAGTACAGGTATATTGGCAAAATTTTTATATATATTGGCATATGTTGGAATCAATTACGACCTTCTGGTATTAAGATTACGGGGATTTTTGATACTTTCAATTTATTACGTCATCTTTTTTATTTTGGTAAATATTTTTAAGATTCATATTACAATATGTTTAAGCTTCTACTAACACACTGGCATATTTTCTAATTTGCGACAATATAAGTAGTACGTGGTTGCATATATTGATTCAATTCTTTTTTTTGTGTGTGAATTTGTTTACAAAAGGGGCCAGGATATTTTATTCTTCAGATTTGCCCGTGAAGATAATTTTGCATAGTGAGAACAGATATTCTTAAACTTCTCTTTATGAGCAATAAATTTAATATTTTATCAGAATTTGCACATGATTGCGAATTATAAGTTTTTTTATATTATATACTCCGTACGAAGGACGGGTATGCTGCTAGTATATAATATAAAGGAACTTATAATTCTCAATCATGTGCAAATTCTGTTTGCACATGATTCTGGTATAAAGATTACGGGGATTATTGATATTTTCAATTTATTACGTCATCTCTTTTATTTTGGCAAATACTTTTGAGACTCATATTGCAGTACTGGTAATCTTCTACGAACACATTGGCATATTTTCTAATCGGCGACAATATAAGTAGTACGGAGTTGCATATATTGATTCAATTCCTATTTTTTTGTAAATTTGCTTACAAAAGGGGCCTGGATGTTTTATTCTTCAGATCTGCCCGTGAAGATAATTTTGCATAGTGAGAACAGATATTCTTAAACTTTTCTTTAGGACCAATAAATTTAATATTTTAACAGAATTTGCACATGATTGCGAATTATAAATTTCTTTATATTATATACTCCTTACGAAGAACGGGTATGCTGATATTATATATATATATATATATATATATACTAGCAGCATACCCGTTCTTCGTACGGAGTATATAATATAAAGGAACTTATAATTCTCAATCATGTGCAAATTCTGTTGAAATATTAAATTTATTGCTCCTAAAGAGAAGTTTAAGAATATCTGTTCTCACTATGCAAAATTGTCTTCACGGGCAGATCTGAAGAATAAAACATCCTGGCCCCTTTTGTAAGCAAATTTACAAAAAAATAGGAATTGAATCAATATATGCAACTCCGTACTACTTATATTGTCGCCGATTAGAAAATATGCCAGTGTGTTCGTAGAAGATTACCAGTATTGCAATAAGAGTCTCAAAAATATTTGCCAAAATAAAAGAGATGACGTAATAAATTAAAAATATCAATAATCCCCGTAATCTTTAATCCCCGTAATCTTTATACCAGAAGGTCGTAATTGATTGCAATATATGCCAATATATATCAAAATATATGCCAATATACCTGTACTATTTATATTCTCGTAGATTAGAAGATATAATGCATTTGTAGAAGATTACTCGTACAACGTACTGTATATGAGTTTCAACAATTTTCGTCATAATAAAACAATTGCATAATAACTTGAAAATATCAATAATCCCTGAATCAACAGTCCCCGTAAATATCAATTATAATAATGTTTAAATATGAAGACCGTAATTGATATTATCCAGTCAAAAATGCAATGTCAATGATATTTATTTTATATACATACCTTTTATATACATATCTTTCTTACATATCTTTATTATTCAAATCGAAAAGATTTAATATAAAATCGTATGCCGCATAACACATTGATCCGTTGCTAAGCGACATGATATCATTTGCTTCAAATAAATTGATGAAAATCATATCGTCTGAATAATGCGATCTCCATGGAAGGTTTGGCGACATTTTAGTCAATTTTGCGATAACTTAAAAAATCGCCAAATTTATTGAAAGTGGGACTGTAGAACTGATAGTCCCATTTTGCGACAAATTGACGAAACATCATCACAATACTATCCCCTAATAAAACACAATTATTTTCATTTATTAAGCGCGATATTATCAATTCCATGATATTTTTATGGACTCACAAATACTTTTATCAATTTCGTGATATTAAAAAAAATCATTAAATGTGTTACTAAGTAGGATAGATGGATTGAACGACAAATACTACCGAAACATCATTTCAGTACTCTATTCTAAAGAACAAATCATTGATTTGCGTCAATTTTATAAATTTCGAAACATTTCCGCTAATTTGGTAAAGTTTAAGAGAAGTTACCAAGTTATTTTGAGATATTCCGCTAAATTCGTAGCTCTGAATTTGCAGATCTGAAGAATAAAATATCCTGATCCCTTTTGTACATACTAAATGAAAACACTAAAATTGTATTATAAGATTCACCCGTTCTACTCTTTTTCTGCTTCAACAATCGGCTAAATGAATTTATTGGGTAAACACAATATATGAGTTTATTAGCTAAACACAATATATGAGCTTGAAAACTCTTTGCTGAAATAAATGAAAGTGATGCACGCAGTCCGCAATTTATATAATTAAAAGAACAATCAATCCGTTCATTTATAAAATATATTTTTACATCCATTTATATATTATTCAAATAGGAAAAATAATAATAAATATC
The DNA here is from genome assembly GCA_951213105.1 of Amaurobius ferox. Lineage (NCBI taxonomy): Eukaryota > Metazoa > Arthropoda > Arachnida > Araneae > Amaurobiidae > Amaurobius > Amaurobius ferox. The sequence continues at coordinate 95,852,551 of OX578135.1, forward strand.
AACAACACATTTAATTTCATTCCGTTGCCGAACATGATATAAGATAGAATCTTCCTCGTAATATGCGAAATTTAATAGCCATTTTGATTTCTTTATACTTTTTATTGTTCAGTAAAAGCTTGTTAAATATAAACCAAGGAGATAGATTTCCCATTTAAATCATGTTTCAAACAATACATGTTTTCAGAAAGTTACTAATTAGTGCAAAAAATCTCCCCCCAAACTCAGAGATACAGTTTTAATTCACTTTCAAACGATTTTCAAGCTTTTCGTTTGGATAAACCACGGAGTTAGAGAGTAGAACTCCTAGGAAAAAGTTTCGCTTTTTCATTAATATCTCGACAACCCCTCGTCCTTGAGACTCGAAACTTAGACTAAATTTATGGGGGACTATTTCAAGGCTATCCACAAAATTTCATTAAATTCGGTATATATATATATATATATATATATATATATATATATATATATATATATATATATATATATATATATATATATATATATATATATATATATATATATATATATATATATATATATATATATATATATATATATATGTATATATAATATATATATATATATATATATATATATATATATATATATATATATATATATATATATATATATATATATATATATATATATATATATATATATATACAAGGATAACGCTTTGGCAGACGCTAATTTTGCTGAATATTTCAGAAATGAACCTGGAATTTTCATGAAAGCCTGTAATCGAGTCTTTTCTTATCAGTTCACCGAAATTATCATCTAAGTAACTGAAAACAAGAAAGATCTATCATGCTTAAAGCATTGATTATGAAACACTTTCCAACTTCAATTCAATTTTATTTAAACAAGTCTAAAATGCAATACATTGCTCGGTAATATTTTAAAACTTATCACAATACTACATTAATTTATTATATTTGAAAACTTAAACTTTCATCGAAAAAAATGAACTTCATTCAAATGACGACATTGAAATATAAATTGCCTGGTTTAAACATCTCTAAAATGCGATGCATTCATCGGTAATATTTTTAAAACTATCATAATACTACGAGAATTTATTATATTTGAAAACTTCATCGAAAACAACTGAAATTCATGCAAATGACATCATAGAAAAAATAACACGCCTCTATAAAAATAGCATTTCATTCATAACATTTTCCCATTCATTTCATTCATCACAATACTATAAAAATTTATTTTATTTAAAAAATTAAGACCATGGAGCTACAAGTAATTAAACTCTATGCGTAAAACTTCATCGAAAAAAATCGTCCTTCTCTTTGTAAAATCAATGAATATTTCATTCATATCATCTATACAGACTCCAGGGGCTAAATAATTTTGTGTTAAAGAAATACAGCAATTCTAATACAACTCATTCTACATATTTTGCTGTTTACATTTTACATAAGTGAAAAATGGGCTTCGTTGTAGAAATAATCAAATTTGGATAATCATTTAAACTCAAATATATTGTATTTGCGTTGTTTCAGTATGTAGATGCACAGAATTTAAGCAAAAATAAAGTAGCTTTAGGACGGATACAACACTCAATATGAATTAAAAAGAACTTAAAAAATCACGATTTTGAAACAAGATGGATGCCATATATCATTTTGAAGTGGGTCATGTGATCTTTTCATTTCATGGTCACGTAATCGTTTTACATAAGAGATGTAATTATTATTTTAATTTGTATTTAAAACACTACTGAATATATTTCGCTGAATTTGTTTTTATATATTTTATGGAACAATTTGAATATTACATAAAATTTTCGAAGCAACTTGTGAATTTTAAATCCGCTTAAAAAATGTTTGAAAAATTAGGTCCCATAGGGCTCAATGCATTCCATTTTTTCAACCCGGGTTCAACCCAAAACTAATTGGGTGATATTATTCATTTATATTCCCATAGGTCCTACAGACGGTCTGAACAACATACTAAAATTTCATTTTGATTAAGTCATTTGTACGGCAGTTATCGTGCTAACGGACAGACAGACAGACAAACAGAATGAACAAAGTCATAAACACTTTTCAACTTTGTTGTAAAGTGTTAAAATGAGCAAAGGTTGCATGCAAAATGTTTTACAGTGATAACCGGACATTTGGTTGCATTTATACTTCTCAATATAAGTAGCAGTCATCGCTATGAATGCAAAACAGTTACAGATTATTATTATTCCTTGTGCATTAATCTTTGCTTGCATGAATGTATTAGCTCTCTTATTTTTATGATCCATGATCTGTCAGAAGAGAAACTATTTTTTCCCATTCCTGCAGTGCTTTAAAAACTCAATAGAAACTCACAGCAATTTTATTACCCGCATAAATCAAAGCTATCGATAAGGACGTGTGTGGACAAAAGAGGAGAAAAATTGCTATGTTGTGACTTCGATAACAATAACCATCATAAAAATTTATTTTCATTACAAAAATAAGCATAAAATATAGCTTAAACATACACTCCTGTCTTTCTTATAAGCATAGAAATGCATTCCTGCTGGTAAACATACAAATGTCTTTCAAATACTCTTAGGATGACATTTTTGGTTCATAATTTCAACAAAATACATACATTTTTATATGCATAATTAAATGTAAAGGGAAAAGGAAAAGCATTGTGACGGAGTCGAAAATTCGAATTCGATTTTTCAGCGGACGAACACGTTTCATGCTTGAATGCAAGCAATGGACGAACATTGAATTTCTAGAATTATGCAAACACTTTCAATAGGAAATCTGCTAATTTCCAATGAATTATTGCTTTCTATACATAAATATTATAATGTATAAGGAAGGTATTGTGACTGGTTAGAAAATCTGAATTCAAGTTTTCGATAAAATAACACATTTTAAGCATTTTACAACTCAAATGAACTCAAATCTTCCAGAGGTGGTGCCTGTGTCTGTGTGTATGTTAGTGTGTGTGTGTGTGTGTGTGTGAGTGTATTAGTGTGTGTGTGCGTATTTTAGTGCGTGTGTGCGTGTGTGCGTGTGTATGTGTTTCTGTGAGTCCGTGGACGCGATATCTAGCGAATGAAGAATATAATTTATCCAGATTATTACAGTCAGTGAATACTTATTTGAGCCTCATGCTTTTAAACGCAATCGAATGTTTGGACGACCCCAAATTTTCGAATGAAATTTTAAAATTATCAATAAAACCCCAGAAACTTCAATAATGTTTTACATAAATGGTCATTTAATTTTTCATTGGAAAACGAAGGACATACGCTTTATAAATTTGGTGTATATCGTTCTCGAGATATTGCACTTTTTTCACATAAATGTATCCAAAAAATTACATAAAATTAAAAAAAGTATTAATTATAGTGAAATATGTTTACTTTTCATATGCGATATTACGCGGCAAATGTGTTAGCATTATTCTGACGGATCTAGTTAATTCCTTTCACAAGAAATGATACTTTGGATAATGGTTTTGCATTTTAACTATCAACAATTTGCCAGTAGTAATTAATTTATTGTAAGAAATATACTCTCTATATCTGATTGTAACGCTTGGCAATAAATATGGCGAACATAGGGTCTAATTTAGCAAAATATTATCAGCTTAACAATATTTCCCTCCAGATAAACGAAAATATTGACAAAATTACAAAAGTGGCGCTAAATTGGTGAAAATGAATAACTAAAATATTTAATATAGGGACTGTATAGCTTAATGTTTATGCTATCATATTTTGACGGCCCATACTGCACGGCTTACCTTAAAGTTTGGAACAGCTAAATGTGCGGCCATTGAAATTTAGAGTTGCACGAAGTATAAGTCATTTTGGTACTGCGAAAGAATTTCACATTTTGTCATCCGAAAAAGCATCATATGTACAGTTCAAAGTTAAAATTATTGTGCCGTAAATCTTATGCATCATTTTTTCACTATGAAGGAAGTTAATTCATTGCATTATGTATGGAAAATCATGATCTACGACATCATAGTTTTTATTACTATGTCAAAAACCCTTGGTCCTAGAAACTTAAAGTGGAGAGTAAGTGGGGAAACTTAAAGTACTAGAGTAAATTAAAGTGGAGATATTTCTAGGCGACCCCCAAAATTTCAAAAAATCAGTGCAGCCATCCTCCCGTGATAATGAGACAAAATACACACACATACACACACATACATACACATACCACACACACATACATACGTATACACACATACACAGACAAACACACACACACACCACAGGTTTTCAATTTTATTTATATAAATAATTAAATTATACGGTTAAAATGCTTTCTTTCATTATCATTTTTTAACAAATTACGTACTAAAATTAATATTTCCTATTAAACAGTAATATCTCAAGACTGTACAATTCAAATTCAAATAATAAAATAATCATTTAATTATTGTTATATGTACATACAGTTATTATACTATTTTGTTGCATTTAAAAGTTGACATGAATTGCGAGGTGAAAATAATTGTGAACTGGCGATTTGTGTTATGGATGCATTAATCTTGGCATAAATCTGAATGTATCAATGCTCCAATTTTTTAGGATATAAATCCTGCCAGCAAATCAGACTAATTTTTCTACTCCCACAATACTTCAAAGCCTCGATAGAAAACCAATGCTCTTTTATTGCCCGCATAAATCAAACGCGTTGATAAGGACGTGCGCATCTCGAGACAGAGGGCAAAGGGAACATTTCCACTGTTGTGACTTCGGTAATAACCAGCTTAAAACGGTTTCTTATTCATAGTATAAAAATCTAATTATTTTTGATAATCATAACAAGAAAAAAAAATTGTATGTACCTTTTTATTATTTGCATGTAACTTAAATGTCTGGAAAATATGCTTATGAAAATGTGTGAACGAGAACGACATATACAGTGGACTTCCAACGGCCGTACCGTGCTGAAAACACTAGTTCTCGTTAGATCACCGAAGTCAGGCAGATATCGGGCGCAGTTAGTACTTGGGTGGGTGACCAGCTGGGAATACCGCGTGCTGATGGCACATTTCGGGCGCGGTACTCCGGTGGTTTGCGTGCTGGATTTGCACGCTGCCACAACTGCCGCCGTGTTCATGCGGAGTACGATCACGTTAAACATGTGGGTGCGTAAGTCCTTCCGAGAGGTTGGTGGTAGGGCAAGGAGGGTACGGTCCCTGTGGATGACTCCCCCACTGGGTTCCGGTCTAAATTGGATGGCACTTCCCGCTCGTCCAAACAGTTACCTTGCACCTTTCTGGTAGGTCAGACTGTCTGGGTCTCAACAACAACAATATACAGTGGACTTGAGGACGGAAATTGGATTTGCACCAAAACTGACCTTGTAACTCGAGGATTTCTCTTATATCTCTTATCAAAATTTGCAAGAAAATGTTTGAAACATCATTATCTAGGCCAAATGATCCCAATTATAGCATGCTACCATTCATTTTAAAGCTCTTTAAAAATCTTTCGATTAGCACTAAATTTAACAATGTAACTCTTCGGATGGTAACTTGCCTCTTAATGGTGTCACGAACACAAAAATTGCATCTCAGCTATTTTCCTTACATTAAGTGAAACAGTTAAGTTTCGCAATCCCTGAGCCATGAATAACCTCTTTCATGCATAACTATGTTAAATTTTGTCCTATGGTGCCTTGTTAAGACAATATAAAGTCTCGAATAAATTTCAAAGGTTTCGCTCGAATTTAAAAAAATATAAAGTTTGCATAGTTGTATACAGTTAGTGGATATAAAGTTTCGTAAAACTCCGTTAATATTTGTAGAAGCTATCGTGCTCACAAGAATTCGACCACAGACAAACGACAGATATATAGAACGATATATGGAAGTGAAGCTAAATATTGGACTATTTTTTTAAACTATCTCAAAACAATGAGATTTTAATGGGCCATTCTGGGCCTGAATCCGGGGGGGGGGGGTATCAGCTCAAATTTGACGAAAATTGCAATGTATGGATGTAGACGTATGGATGTAAAATTTCAAGAAAATCGGCTCGGTGTAAGTGAGTCAGAAATTGATTTTAGGATTTTAATAAGACAATGAAGCCAACCTAAATAAAACCGTGCAAAATATAAAAGTGGAAGATCTTTATACTTTACAAAGATGTTAAAATTGTAATTCCTATCCCCGTTTAAGTTATCATAAAAGAAATTGTGTACAAATTATTGAACATTCAGCGGAAACATTTAATAAATGTTTAATGTTTAATCGGTAAAATGACCATTAAATTATAAAAAGTAAACTTTAACTTAGTCAACATTTTTTGTCGAGATAACGCGATCTTCAGCGAACGTCCGTTTAGATCACTGCTATTCTTTAAAATTTCAACTGCTTGAAATTTTTCATAAATATTCATAAAATTTACTTTTCCATAATTTTTCTCATACTACATAGCACTCATGCGCTCAGAGGTCCATTAAAAGCGATCAATTCAAGCATTCTTAATTCCTAATTCATTAACAAGTTACGCCACTGAAAACTCGAAATTGAAATTCCAACCAAAATTTTTAATTGAATTAGAAATTTAAAAAAAAAATTAAATAAGACTAAAAAAATTTAATTAAAGAATAAATTTTAAAGAGTGATAATTAAACGATAAAAATGTCCATATACTAAATGCAAAAACAATATTAATCTTTCCCCACTGATAATAAAAGCATTTTGATCAAAAGAAAACCTGATTACGTCATTACTTTTCAGCTTTGATGACCTTAAACCGCTGAGGGCTGAACTCGCACTTTTCCAGTGCAAAAGACGTTCACTATTCCACCTTACTGCAACACTAGAGGCCCTTACGGTTCCCGACAGAGCCCTCCGGTAGGAGAAGGGGGGGGGATGCCCAGCACTCCAGAAGTAAAAGTGCCAAAAGTGCAACATTCCCCACCACTTTTATCCGGAAAGTCAGACTTCTATCGATTTTGCCCAACGGCTTCTGTAAAAGGACCCCGATATCATTTCCGAGAGCGGATTCTGATTGGGGAGGGGATATAAAGTGATCGAGGTTAAATGCAGATCCCCAGATCAAGACAGTTAACCCGCTTGATGAAATATCGGTTAATAAGAAATTTCGCTTTTTATAATAATATTGCAAAATACCAAATGCTTATCACTTGTTTCATTAACAAAATTCTCCGACGATAAAATATCGTTCAATGTGGTCTGAGACAGCATTATTTCAATCTTTCTTATTACCTTCTTAATATCAATACATATATACCTTCTTTATTCAATTATCTTATTATTATCACTAAAAAGTATCTTCCTAATATCAATATATTTTATCTTCTTAATATATCATCTCCAATATATATTATCTTCTATATAGTATATTATCTTCAGTATGTATTATCTTCAATATATATTGTCTTCAATATAGTATATTATCTTCAGTATGTATTATGTTCAATATATATTATCTCCAATATATATTATCTTTCTAATACATTTTATATTCCATATATATTTTCTGCTTAATATCAATAAATCAATACCTTCTTAATTCAATAGGTCTTATTACTGTCTTATGATTCAATTTTACTCGTTCTTATTACTTTCCCTGCAATACATATTAATGGACAGGGAAAATATTGGAGTAAGGTAGAAAATCTGAACCTTTTGCGGATGTACACGTTTCGGATGCAAGTAGAACATGAATCCAGATGAATCATACTGGCAAACATGAATGTTGCACACTGACAAACAAACACAAGATCAAGTTAAATAAATGGTTGTAAAAAATTGAAATTCAATATTTTTAGAGTAATAGTTTTCCTGTCTATGACAAGCTTAACTTCTAATGATTTATTATTTACATGAATTTATACACCTATTAACAAAGGAAGTGCTTTAAGTCAAAAATCTATTCCCTGCCATTCCCTCAGTTTAACGAACTATGCGGTATATGCTTTTCAATGCGTTCCACACCAAGTTAACAAGTATTGCAATATGTGATTAATTTTTCATGATTTAACAGAGCTCCAAATACCCCAACTCAAATCTTGTTTCAAAGACCGTAGAGAGTACTAGAAAAGGTAAAAGGTAAATAATTTGCCAATGCCCTACGAGAAGCGATATCCTTGAGGGTGACAATAATTGATATTTGCTTCCAAGCTAGGTTGGTTTGATATAAATGAAAATCCTTAGCGAATTCGCTGTATATGGCTAAATGGATATGTTCCGGTTTAGAAAATTCCGTTTAGCATAGAGAGTAAAAGAGTGCAAAGTGTATCCTAAATTTCTGTAGAAGCACAAATTGCTTTAAACTTTATATCGCATCAACTGCTATTTTTTTCATTACGATCTATTTTATTTGCATAAATATTCACTAAATATAGGAGTTGCATTAAAATACGATGGATATATAAATGTCCAAAGATTGAAGCTATTAAGTTTTGTGATCATTGAGCCATAAATACACCCTTTCATGCATGATTATGCCAAATTTTGTCCTATGCTGATATGTTAAAAATACATAAAATTTCGAATAAATTTCGAAGTTTTCGCTCGAATTAAAAAAAAAAATCTATCTAGTTCTATATTTTTTTTATAACAAAGCCAGATATAAAGTTTCGTGAAAATATATTAATATTTGGCATAGCTATCCTGTACACAAGAAATCGGCCACAGACATGCAGACAGACAGACGGATATTGCTCCAAAAATAGTCAAAAGGGGTTCAGAGGTCTTAAAACATAGATTAGCATCAAAATCTCGAATTCGAAAATTTTCGTGGAAACATTTATCTCTACTATATTACGTAGTATGAAAAAGGGAAAATAGCCGAATATACAGAAAAAAGTAGCCAATATCTGTAATACATGCGCTGTAATTGCTGTTGCATGATAACCAACGCATTATAAGATTCAAACCTATTCATGGATATTCCGCTGCTCTCTGAAATGACGGCGTATTCCAATGGCAAATAAATTCTCAAAGAATTCACATAATTATTTCTCAAACACTTGCGTATCCCCAATACACTAAACACTCTTGCGTCAAAAAATCGTATATAACTCACCAAAGGCTGCTATAATATAATAGCTGTGAGACCAGAAATAGATCTCACATGTGTTTTGGTGAGACAAGTTTATGCCAGTTATTTATTATGTTCAAAACGGCAAACAATACTGCCAGTCTGGATGGCGCCGGGTTTTACAGCATGTGAACCTAAATATCAGGAAACCATAAATTTAGGAGCGGCAAGGCAGAGGGGGCCACACGAACCCTTACGAGGATGTGGAATGGATCCATTGGTTAAATGAGTAACCAATGGTAAAATGGGCTGGTTACGTCACTCTCAATGCTGCAAATGAAAGCGAAAAGGGGGAATTAACACCCCCGAGAAAAGAGGGAACCACAACCTGGGACCGAAGAAGGACACTCGAGCAGACTTATACAGGTAACTTCGACATTATGACTTGGTAGACTTGTGCTAATACTCGGGCGACATTATGACTTGTGCAGATACTACAGAGATGACTTGATATACTAAGAGAATGAAATAAGTGCGAGTGTTGGAGTCAGCAATACAATATGATCGACGAAGTTACGAGTGGATGCATTACGCTACGAGTTAATGCTAGTAACAAAGACGACATCAAATACGTGCTGCTAACAAAGTCCAAGACAAACTTGAAGGTATGTGTTCCTCAGAAAAATATCTAGGTCTAGAAACGTTTAGGCAATTTAAGTGGTCTCACATGTTCCCCCGCGAAAACTAATAATTAATTGTGTAATGAATAAATAAGTATTTTATGTTTTTAATAAATGTTATTGTTAAAGTTACATTGGTGTAATCCTTCTGGTAACATATTAATGAAATATTCCTTTACAGGACTCACGCAACGGTAAAATAATTGGAGGGGTATTGCGAACACAACGTAGTAGTAAAATAATGTTAATTATGAATTTAACTTTTAAGTTTTATCTTTTCATTAGTGTACCACAATAGCTAACAAATATCTTCTGTGGAATATTTCAGAAATATTGAGAAAAATATTACTTCCGACTGCAATTCTCGAATTTTACGAAAAATCGGCACGATTGAAATATTTTGTCAAATATCTCGCCTACTTATAATAACAACTGATTTAAACAGCATATGATTTTTACTTTCAACGAGCTTAACAAGGGAAAAAAAGACATATTTCTAAGAATATATAAATAAAATGGAAATACTATCTAACTGCCTTTCATTAGAATACTTACTTTTTTTTCCAACTTAGTTCCTACGCTTATAACTATACACTTTTACAACTTTTGAAGGCACCTTTGCAATTCAGCTTACACTAAGCCCCATGGGTAGTCTAATATAATACTCGAAATTTCTATTTATATTTCTTTTGACTCCCCCTCCGACCTACCCGATGATGCAAGGAATCTGTTTGGACGACCGATGCAATGCCACCCAATTTAGACCGGAATCCAGTTGGGGGCGACAACACACTGGACCGTACTCTGCTTCCCCTGCCACCAACTCTCGGAAAGACTTTCAGACCTACAGATTTAACGTGCTCAAATCAACGTGAACACATCGATAATTTGGACAGATCCGAAAATCGAAATCACATCCCCCGAGTGAAATCCCGATGCCTCACCCACTGATTTATCTCATCACTCCGAATTATATTTCTGTTACAGCCACTCCAAAGTTATATCAGTTATGGCAACTCCAAAGTTATATCTGTTATGGCCACTCCAAAGTTATATCTATTATGGATACTCAAGATTTATATCTGTTACGGCTACGTGAAAGTTATAACTGGTGTGGCCACGGGATATGTTATGATCAGTCTCATGATTCAACTTGAAACGAATTTATTGCGATCTCCGGATTGTATAAGGAAAATATCGTTTCCCGAAATTTACCCACTTCGCTATTTTAATAAGCTCTTTGAAGATATTTCGAAATCATGTCGAACACATTTGCAAAGATTTCCGTCTTTGTATGTTTATGTATGTGTGCGTGTGCGTATGTGTGCATGTGCGTGCGTATGCGTATGTGTGCACGTATGTGCGAAAGGTGTGGACTATGGACACGATCTCTCAAAATGAAACGCATTGAAAATGTTATATGTAGATACATTATGTATTTAACTGGAACTAGATCGAGTTCTTGGTAATTATGATTCGAGTTTTTCATAGTATTATTTTTTCTATGGAAGATAATTCTCGAATAATTATGATATAAAACTCTGTTATATTTAAAGGTCAAAAAATAATACTTTGTGAATTTTTAGGAATTAAAACCACATTGTTAATTTCTGAAAAATAAAATATCGCATTTGTCAATTTTTGAAAGTTAAAAACCGCTTTTGTCATTTTCTGAAAGGAAACAAAACATTTGCTAAAACCAATATTATTTTCAATAATAAAATAAACACATTTGTTAACTTTTGAAATTTAAAAATTACATTTGTTAATTTTTGTAAGACGAAAAATCGTATTTGCTAATTTTTGAAAGATGAAAAATTGCATTTGTTAAATTCTGAAAAGTACATTGGTGTTGACACCTAGAAAAAGTAAAAGAAAAACCTACTAGCATTACACAATTCATTACACCCTGCTACCCCCCCCCCTCTCCCACACACACACACTCCTAAAATATCCTGAGCAATACTTCTTATCCACCAACTGATTAAAAATGTCTCTCTTTGTTCTTATCTAACTGCTGAAACGTCCTGCATGGGTAAAAAAATCACGTGTCGTTTAAAAGCCCCACCCCCCTCTATCGGGTATCCTATGTTATGACCCAGTGACAGTATAAAATGACACAATATAGCACCTGATTATCCCCAAATTAAAATATAGCACCGAATGGGTACCTTGTACCTCTGTGGTCCAACACCCCCACTCCACCACTATTAATTCCCCTTCCCCATTCCCGCTAGGGAATTTCTGTTTACTTGCGAAACCGTTTGTAAAACCGTTATTCGAAACAGTATTCCTTTCAGATATATTTACCTGCTTCCAGTTTTTGTTTTTGTTCTTTTTCCAGTATTTGTTGACAAAATTAGCTCTTATGGCCTCCTAAACCATTTATCTCTAATTGTTCCTCGTTTATAAACAGTTATTTTTTACCACAGATTTGGACGATTCATGTACCTCCGAAACCGGTTTGTTCCCTTTGTACTTTATTATAGAGCAATGTTTTTCAAACATTTTTGAAAAAAAAATTTAACCTCTTCCCTTTACCTCCATGTGCGTATATTTCGCAGAATATTCCTCATATAATACCTGGAAGACGAATGTGAGGCGGAAAATAAGATATAAGCTTCGGAATGATTCAGTATTCCATTTGATTTATTTAAAGATCGTTGTTTCCTAATACGTTCCACGTATGGTGAATCCAGATCTTACTATTTAACTAATTTTACGTAATTAAACACCCCAGAAACTAATGAAGGTAAATCACGACTATTACTCAGCCAGCTGTAGTGTGCTGTGAAAGGTAAAAAGCAAAATGGCGCCGAAATGCCCTTTGTGCAGAGATAATCTTTCCGGTTGGAAATGATAGGTTTTCGCGTAGAAGCAGGGATGGTTTGGAATTAATAGGGGAAATTAGGGAATAAGCGATGAAATAAAATGTCGTACAGTGAAATTTATACAAAATTCAGTAAAAAAAAATTATTTTTATATACAGTATAAATTGACAAACTACTGAATATAAACGATTTTTTACATTTCAAGCATTTCAAATCTATTTTTGAGTTCATTTTACGCTTTCTGAGCACAATGTGAATATTTACAAAATTCTTAGACAGTGTATGAGAGTAATTCTGTGAGGTGTGGAAACAATATGATGAATTAAGAACACATTTACCAATAATATGTTACACTTACTAACAGTACTTGTCACAAAACCCTCTCTGTCCAGGCAAAGGACTGGAAAAAAAGGCTTTTTCCGATCCGCAATCTTATCTCTTCGGTAGTAGCACAGCTGGCCCAGTAATTTGATACTGTAGGATCGGGCTGTCGGGGGGGGGGGGGGGGGTAGCGATAGAAGAAGGAACAAGCCGAAAGAACGAACACTTGCTTCCTGGACACTCTCTTGTAAACAGCAGAGAAATTGACGATAGGACTCACTGAGTCCCAGTATTATGATGTATGAATAATCTGGTATCTGTACGTAATTGTAAATATATATATGTAAAATAAATGTCACCATGTGCTTATATGAAAGTGTACATAATAAACTTAAAGAAAAGAGCCTTCGAGCTGGCTCAAAGTTATAAGCAATTAAAATAGAAGCCAGCTCGTGACAGTACTAAAACAAATATTGCTGATTAGAGATATTGATACAAATCCACCACTATGTTCGTCAAATTTATCGCCAAGCGTTAATGACAGACAGCCAAAGAGGAGTGCTTTTCTTATATAGTACTAAATGGAAAATGTACATGAAGATGCCCAGGAGTTAAAGCAGAGAAAAATTAAACTCCTATAAATTTCTATTTGTTCCTATAAATAGCAGTAAAAATTGCATTCAATCCGTGTACCCCGTACCAACGATACTACCGCATTCAAAATAAAAAAATATACTCGTATCCCTGCGAACCCCATTTTTACCATTTATGACAACGCGAAAAGAAGCCAAATTGCTTCCGGTAGACAAACACAGTCGAAAAATCCGACTTCAATCGGGGAGATGACCGCAAGATGAGAAACATGTTCACTTTTCATATGTAATACCATGCCATAAATTTGTGACATCATTCTCGTGGATCTAGCTCGTTCCATTCATGAAAAAAGGTACTTTGAGTAATACTTTTGTATTTGAACGCCAATGGTCATTTATCTACTATAACAATAACTTATTTCTCCCTCCATAACGCTTGGCGAGATTTTGGTGACGAATTTGGTGGAATGTCGCCAACTTGGCGCCTTTATTCAATGTTGCTAAATTAACGAAAAACTCGCCAAATGGATAAAAATGACGCTAAATCGATGAAAATGACGACTCATTGACGAAAATTCAATATCTTGGAAAGAATATAAATATCTACTATAATAATAATCTATTTTTTTTACTGTAAAAGTAGTATATTCTTTGCATTGTATAAGGAAAGCAATGTGCTGTCCACATCAGATTTTTTTTTCGAATGCGATGATAGAAGTATCACATAATCTTAAAAGCAAATTTCGATGTATGTTAAAAGGAAATATATAAATATTGTGATGACGAAAGTTAACTTTTCTTTTATTTTAAATGGCTACAACCAATAAATCATATACAACTCTGATGCCAAATTTATGTTTAAGAATTCAACCCTAATCTTTAACTAATCTCTTCTCTAAATTTAAATTGTAGTTAATTTAATCTAAATTAAGATCAGTTATTTTCATGACCAAATATGGAGGAATATTTACACTTTACGGATTTGAATTACACATCATTGGACAGAACATTCTTTGAACTTTTCGATGGTGTCAAGATGGAAACTCTGTGATAATATTTTTTGTTAGTTAAGGAACCTATTTGTGTGAAAATGCTAAAACATAAAATAACGAAAAATCTAATTCAATTTGTTAAAAACATCAAGGTGCATCTGTGTACGTCAAGAAATATCTGTGCACTAAACTTCATGGAAGTGCGATACTGAGATTTCTCGCTACAGACTAGACAGACAGATAGACGCACACACACACACACATATACCAGGTTTCTATTTTTATTATGTAAGATTAATATGAAACCAATGGTTAGAGTAAAAATCAATATATTCCTAAAATTGAAAATCAAATTATAAATATGTTTTTCATATGTCAGAGATATATTTAACTTTTCGTTATTTAATTTCGAAAATTGAATATTATTACAGTGATAACGATTTAATCAGCCATACTACTAATGTTATTGACATTTATTAAAAATCTGAAAAAATTAAATATGGTGCCTGTTGGCGATTATTTTGCCAAAACCGAATTGTACATATATATTCATATTCACATGAAAAATCCGCATCAGAATGTAACCGATATTTAATTAAAATAACGTGAAATAAGTGATAATTAGCGAATTGTTTAACATCACATTTTAAAGTATTGTTAAAATCTGTCCTTCTAATGAAATAAATGAGCTAGATCTACCAGAATGATGTTAAAAGATTTACCTTATAATATGAAAAATGAACATATTCCAGGACTAAAGTACGAATTAAAGTTTGAGCTTAGTTATGTTAATTTCAGCTTACAATGTTGAAGACTATCACGGAACACATTTTATACGAACCATCAAGTTAAATTTATCCCCCCTTTCCCCTCCCCCTTGTACCTCAGAACTAAAATAAGTAGAATATTGAGTTCTATTTCCTGATAATTAGGCGTGTTGATACAGGACGTTATCAATTTGGTTTATTTTGCCTCAGCCAATTTTTTGTATTTATGCGTCAAAGATAGTACATTCTGTTTTATTATGAAATTTTCACTTTTGCATCTAAACTCTAAAGCTGGCTAAGAAAGTTAGAAAGTTTAATATTCGCCATGTTGAGTATTCCACTGATATTCATGAAGAAAAATACAGAATTTTTTCACCCATCAAATTTAAATAACCGTATTTGTGGGGAAATGTGAGACCAGTAACCACCATTTTCACATTTCGTACTTTCTGTCAAACAAAAGGCGCAGCAATCTCAACAGTCTTGCTCCGGAAAGTTTATGAGCCAAACAAATCCATCTCGTCGAAATCACAAGGGTGACTTGGACATAAACAATGCTTCATCTCAGAACTTACACGATTTTCGTTAGATCCAGTGGAGCCAATCAAGCGACACTTCAAAGTCAAAAACACAGGAAGTAAGAGGGGGAGGCAGCCAGGGCGTGTTGAACGCCGAAGATTCTGCTGCTTACAAGAGAACATCGACGTAACAGAAGTGAGATCAACTTTAGATGGAGAGAAGTAGAGATGAAGATAGGTCAGATAAGATGAAGTGAGATCAGCATATCGTAGAGATCCAGATTAGATCAGTAGGGTAGGGAAGTAAGAGCAAATCCTAGAGAAGTCAGTGCAGTTTCGGAGCCGTGATGTTTGAGAAAAATGTGCAGTGCACCCCGACGATAATCAATATAGAGTCTCCAGCCAGAGACTAAGATACGTAGTCTATTTGGCATGTCCAAAATATACCAAGGTATGTACTAGTGTGATATGACTCATGTCGAGTACATGATCTGTTTGAATAAATTTCAATAATTCGGTCTCACAAGGATTCTTCTCCTCCTTAAGCACTTATCTAGTAAATGTTTTCGGAAGCTTTTTATATAATTTTAATAATGATTGTAAATTGTGTTTTAATAAATGTTAATTGTTAAATTTAAAAATATTTATTTTATTGAGGAATGGATTTATTTGTAGTTATGGTAAATGGGCTAGTACTTGGAAAATTGGTGGGCTAATGCAGCGAAACAACTAACCATTTATATTCTATCTCTGACAGTGTTTAGCAATTGTACATTAACTCATAATAACCAAATTTTATTCACCACAGTAATGACTATTTGAAATCTCTCAAATGTTGTATCAATCAGGTTTTTCAGTTTGTCTCACAAATAGGGTGATTTTAAATTAAAATTCTACAGAAAATTTCTTTGAGATATAAACAGTTCAAATTCGGCAAGCTGATTATCCTGTAGCAATCTATATAAGAAAAATTATGAAATTCAAAGTTTTCACATTTTACGAAACCTTAGTGACTATTTGAAAACTTGCAAATATCGAATTTAAAATCCACAAACGAACCGATATTCTATTAAAAATAACTTGTAAAAAAAGCCAGGTATTCAATTTTACAAACACAAATGCACATATACACACAGACATTCTCCTTAAGCGCTCCTTAAAAACGTTCAATTCGGGTTCAGGGATGCCTGAAACATATTTTTTTTTACAATCTAAAACTGGAATTTGATTTTTCTACCCTTTAGCAATACTTGTGCTATATATTATACTATGTATGTAAAGCAAGTAAAAATGCCGCTCATCTCTATTCTTTAAGAACATAAACATTCCAGAAAAATGCACCTCATGTAGGCGTGGAACCTACTATCTCTTTACAACGAAGCAAATGTCCTGCTAATTAAATTACCCATCCATGTGAATATCTCCTATTAATTTAAAATCAATACATTGGTTTCATCTACTTCGGGAGAACATACCTTCGAGAAGAAGGTATATTTTACTTATAAAACAGCTATACTTATTCAAACAGCTATACTTATTCAACAGCTTTCACAATATTCATAACGTTCGGTCGGGATAAAATATTTACTGGGAACTGTTCATCCTTAGACACGTGGTTTACCAACTAAATAGAAATCGGTGGTGGCTCCTGTCAGATGGAGCCGAAGTTATTTGTGGCAAAATGTTGTGCAGAAACAAACTCCAAATCCTTTTAATAATCTTAGTAGGCCGCTTAAGATCTTTCATTCCTTTCAGAAGCAATCAAAATAATAAAATATTGAAATTAAATTCTTCTTTTCAAAATAGTTCAAAATATTTAAGTATCAACCACTACATTTCAAAACCAAAATCTGAAATGCAAATAAATACTATTTTGCCTTTAGAGTCTTAAAAGCCTGCAAATTATTCACTTATTAGTTTTAGCTAACATTTTTATTTTTCGAGATATAAGCAATACAAACTTTAACAAGAAAGATCAATCATGCTTAAAGCATTGATTATGAAACACTTTCCAACTTCAATGGAATTTTATTTAAACATCTCTAAAATGCAATACATTCCTCGGTAATATTTTAAAACTTATCACAATGCTACATTAATTTATTATATTTGAAAACTTAAACATTCACCGAAGGAAATAAACTTCATTCAAATGACGGCATTGAAGTATAAATTGCCTGGTTTAAACATCTCTAAAATGCGATACATTTCTCAGTAATATTTTTTAAATTATCATAATTCTACAATAATTTCTTATATTTGAAAACTTCATCGAAAACAACTGAAATTCATTCAAATGACGTCACGTCATAGAAAAAATAACATGCCTGGCTCTCTCTATAAAAGCAGCATTTCATTCATAAACATTTTCCCATTCATGTCATTCATCATAGTACTAAAATATTTTATTTTATTTAAAAACTTGAGACCATGGAGCTACAAGTAATTAAACTGTATGCTTAAAACTTCATCGAAAAAAATCGTCCTTCTCTCTGTGAAATCAATGAATATTTCATTCATATCAGCTATGCAGACTCCATGAGCTAAATAATTTTGCGTTAAAGAAATACAGCAATTCTTATACAACTCATCCTACATATTTTGCTGTTTATATTTTACATAAGTGAAAAATAGGCTTCGTTGTAAAAATAATCAAATTTGGATGATCATTTAAACTCAAATATATTGTAATTGCGTTTTTTCAGTATGTAGATGCACAGAATTTAAGCAAAAATGAAGCGGTTTTAGGACGGATACAACACTCAATATGAATTAAAAAGAACTTTAAAAATCACGATTTTGAGACAAGATGGATGCCATATTTCATTTTGAAGTGGGTCACGTGATCTTTCATATCATAGTCACGTGATCGCTTCATAAAGATGTGTAATTATTATTTTAATTTTTATTTAAAAATCTAATGAATATATTGTGTTGAATTTTTTTATATATTTTATGGAATAATTTGAATATTACCTAAAATTTTCGAAGCAATTTATGAATTTTAAATCCGCTTAAAAAATGTTTGAAAAATTAGGTCCCATAGGATTTAATGTATTTCATTTTTTAAACCCGGGTTCAATCCAAAACTAATTGGGTGATATTATTCATTTATATTCCCATAGATTCTACAGACCGTCTGAACAACATACTAAAATTTCATTTCAAAGTCATTTTTATGGCAGTTATCGTGCTAACGGACAGACAGACAGACAGAATGAACAAAGTCATAAACACTTTTCAACTTTGTTGTAAAGTGTTAAAAACGGAAAATTTTTAATCTTATTCCAAAACAGCAAAATATATAGAATGAGTTGTATTAGAATTCCTGTATTTTTTTAACACAAAATAATTTAGTCCATGGAGTCTGCATGGCTGATATGAATGAAATATTAATTGATTTCATAAAGAGAAGGACGATTTTTTTCGATGAAGTTTCAAGCATAGAGTTTAATTTTTTGTAGCTCCATGGTCTTAAACAAAATGTTTAAATAAAATAAATTATTATAGTATTGTGATGAATGAATTGAATGGGAGAAAGTTATGAATGAAATCCTGTTTTTATAGAGAGATCCAGGCGTGTTATTTTTTCTATGACGTCATTTGAATTAATTTCAGTTGTTTTCGATGAAGTTTTGAAATATAATAAATTATCGTAGTATTATGATAATTCTAAAACTATTACCGAGGAATGTATAACATTTTAGAGATGTTTAAACCAGGCAATTTATATTTCAATGCCGTCATTTGAATGAAGTTCATTATTTTCGATGAAGGTTTAAGTTTTCAAATATAATAAATTAATGCAGTATTATGATAAGTATTAAAATATTACCGAGGAATGTATTGCATTTTAGACTTGTTTAAATAAAATTGAATTGAAGTTGGAAAGTGTTTCATAAACAATGCTTTAAGCATGATTGATCTTTCGTGTTTTAGTGTGACGGAGTTGAAATAGTCTTGCATGAATCATATCTTGTAAAATAAACTCCATTAAATTTTAAAAAGTTTAATAGGTGTTATGAGTATCATTTGTTTCGTTTGCGACAGATTATATGGGCCTATGCTAAAAAACAGCTTAATCTTTTGAACGAATATCAAGTCTATAAATTTGACCACGCTTAGTAGATTTTACAGAATCTGGTGTGAGTTTAAAGTCGATAATCGTCTGTATAATTTATATAAATATATTGAAAATCTGTCTGTCTATCTGTCTGTTTGCCTCATCATCATGGGAGAACGGCTGAACCGAATTTGATGAAATTTTGTGGGTAGCTTTGAAATAGCACCCCTTAAATTAGTCCAAGTTTCGAGTTTCTAAGACTAGGGTTTGTCCAGATATTAATGAAAAACGAAACTTTTTTTAAGTTTTAAGTTTTAAATTTTCAAATATAATAAATGAATATAGTATTCTGATAATTTTAAAAATATTACCGAGGAATGCATCGCATTTTAGAGATGTTTAAATAAAATTGCTTTGAAGTTGGAAAGTGTTTCATAATCAATGCTTTATGCATGATTGATCTTACTTGTTTAAATTATGCTTCATATAATTATTTTTGCTACATCCATGCCAGAACATATATTCTGTTACTGCAGTCCCAAGCAACTCGAATGTTGCGAAGAAATCGTCGAATAAATAGGTCTACAATTTTTTATCTGAAATTATAATTTTTACTTTCCCTGCAATACATGGTAATGTATAGGGAAAGTATTGGAATCATGCCGAAGATCGCAATTCGAGTTTTCGACGGATCTACACGTTTCGAGACCTCTAGAATACGAAAAAACCATTTTTAGCGTGACGTCTGTGTGTGTGTCTGTGTGTCTGTCTGTGTGTCTGTGTGTTTGTCTGTCTGTCTGTGCAGATTTTTTATCCGCTCTAACTAAAAAACTAATCGACCGAATTTTAAAAAATTTGGTAGGTAAGTCACTTGTGGGCGAGTCTGGTGCTGATTAGTCTTGGGTACGATTTGGAATAAAAGAACCCGCCGATTTTTGCGAAATGGCCCGCAAAAGTTTGTATTCACTGTAACTGAAAAACTACTGGACCGAATTTCACAAAATTCGGTACATTAGTCACTTGTGGTTTACCCTGGTGCTGATTAGATTTTGTTACGATTTGGAAAAAAATAATCTGCCTTTTTTTGCAAAATGGCCCGCAAAAATCGTCAAAATCTAAACTAAAGAACTAGGTATACTCAAATATATCCATTAAATGCTCGTTTAATACGTAATGTTTAACGACGAAAATAATAAGACCAACCCCATTACACTAGGTCTAGCCATTCTCGAGATATTTTAGTTTTCCGTATTTTCTCTACGCCACCTTTGAAAAAAATCTGATTTGGGCAACACATGACTTTCCTTATATAATGTAATGAATTTACTATTTTTACAGTAAAAAAAATAAGTTTTTCTTATAGTCTTACTAATATTTCTTATAGTAGATACTAATATTCCTTCCAAGATATTGAGTTTTCGACAATTAGTCGTCATTTTCATTGATTTAGCGTCATTTTTATCCATTTGGCGAGATTTTCGTTAATTTGGCAACATTTCAAAAAGTCGTTAAGTTGGCGACATTCCGCCAAACTCGTCGCCAAAATCTCGCCAAGTGTTATGGACGAAGAAATATGTTATTCTTACAGCAGACAAATGATTATTGGCGTTCATATACAAACGTATTACTCAAAGTATCTTTTTTCATGAATGGAATGAGCTAGATCCACGAGAATGATGTCACTAAATTTATCGTATGGTATTACATATGAAAAGTGAACATGTAGGAAATATTTTTGTTTTCATTTTATATGACTTTTTGATAATTTTTTTGAAATATATGCAATATCTCGAGAACGGTTCATGTTAGCGTTCTAAAATTTATGTCAATCGTTTTCTAATGATAAATTACATAAGAAATGTCTATTTGCGTAACTTTATTAGCGGTTTTGATTTTTTGACAATTTTTTTAAAATTTCATTCGAAACTTTAGGGAGGTTTTAAACATTCGATTGCGTATTTAAACAATAGGCTTCCAGTGCTTACGAATTGTGATTTTTGTACCAAATTTGGTTAGAATCTGTTCATTCGCTCGTCAGTTATCGTCACCACAGACTCACTGACACACACACACACACACACACACACACACACATACTTTCACACACACACACATACTTTCACACACACACACACGCACACACACACACACACAGACATCACTCCAAAAATGTTTGATTCGTGATCAGGGATGCTTGAAACGTGCTCTCCCGTCGAAAACTCGAATTCGAATTTTCGACCCCGCCGCAATATTTTCCTTATACATTATAATGTATATAAGGAAAGTAATAAGTCCGGTTACCGAATGAGAACGAAAATTGAATTAAAAGTGGAATAAATTTAATTAAAATAAAGAGGACGTTAGTATAAGTCTGCAGGGAAAGTCATGTGCTGCCCACATCAGATTTTTACTTTCCCTGCAATACATTGTAATGTATAGGGAAAGTATTGGAATTATACCAAAAATCGCAACTCGAGTTTTCGACGGATCTACACGTTTCAAGACCTCTAGAATACGAAAAAACCATTTTTAGCGTGACGACTGTGTGTGTGTCTGGGTGTCTGTCTGTCTGTCTGTCTGTCTGTGTATCTGTCTGTCTGTGCAGATTTTTCCACTCTAACTAAAAAACTAATGGACCGAATTTCACAAAATTTGGTAGATAAGTCACTTGTTAGCGAGTCTGGTGCTGATTAGTTTTGGATACTATTTGGGATAAAAGAACCCGCCTTTTTTTGCGAAATGGCCCGTAAAAGCTTGTATCCACTCTAACTGAAAAACTAATGGACCGAGTTTCACAAAATTCGGTAGATGAGTCACTTGTGGGTTACCCTGATGCTGATTAGATTTTGGTATGATTCGGAAAAAATAACCTGCCTTTTTTTGCAAAATGGTTCGCAAAAATCGTCAAAATCTAAACTAAAGAACTAGGTATACTCAAATATATCCATTAAATGCTGGTTTAATACGTAATTTTTAACGACGAAAAGAATAAGACCAACCCCATTACACTAGGGATAGCCGTTATCGAGATATTTTTTTTCGTATTTGTTCTACGCCACCTTTGAAAATAAGTCCGGTTACCGAATGAGAACGAAAATTGAATTAAAAGTGAAATAAATTTAATCAAATAAAGAGAACGAGAATATAAGTCTGCAGGGAAAGTCATGTGCTGTCCACTACAGATTTTTATTTTATACATTTATTTGAAATTTCTCGTGAATGGTTTATTTATGTTAGCGTTCTAAAGCTTGTTATATTCGTTTTCTAATGAAAAATTACTTTATATTTTTATCTATCATTATAGTTTTAATTTTTTAATGACTTTTTTCAAAATTTTATTTGAAAATTTGGGAAACTTTAGTACTTTTGATTACGTTTAAAATCAATAAATTCCATTGATCAATACTGTTTATCCATCAATAATGTTTAGTGCTTCAAAAAATCATACCGAATTCCGTTCAAAACACTCCTGTCTTTTAGGCGATATGGCATCCACACAACCACACGCACATACACACAGATTTACATACATACACACCCACTAACATACATGCACATACAGGTATTACCTCAAAAACATTCGATTCAAGTTGTAGGATGCTTAACACGTGGTCTTCCCTCAAAAACTCGAATTCGAATTTTCACGCCCATTATAATACTTTATACATTATACTATGAGTATAGAGAAAGTTATAAAGTGGATATAATTTGCGTCATATAATAATTATACAGGAATAGAAGGTATAGTCTTAAATATATGCCCTCACAAAAATCTAACATATTATACTTTTCGTCATATAATTATCATATAGGAACAAAAAGTATACGTTGACTTATCTGCCCTCTCAAAAATCTAGCATAATATATTTTGATTACAACACAAATGCATTATCAAATGCAATTTGGACTACAAGAGCTTATACATAAAATATATACAGAAAGCCATACGGAATGATAAGCCATGCAAAATCAGGTTTTCTCACAATTTATCCGAATATTTATAATGCACAATACCATCCTATTCAAAGGGGGAGAAACCAGCTACAGGTTCCTAAATGCCGCTTGTATGATTCTGTACTCCCTTTGATTAACTAACAGTCCGCTGGGCTTCTTAATGCGTTCCCTCCCAGGGGAATATGGAATTCAATATGTAATTAATTTTGCGTAATTGAAGAGGATTACAAGTACCTCCAAAACTAATTTATGGTAATCACAACTATCACTGTGTGCCTAGTAATGTGCGAGGTAAAGATTGAAATCCAAAACATTGCCAATGTCCTTTGAACAGTCATGTCAATTTTCTTACTTTGGAAGGAGAAATGTCTTCGCCTTGAATCAGGGAGGCTTTGAGTAAAGGACATTTGTAATACACAGCCGGTTGGAAATGATTCCTTTTAGGATGAAAGTTTGTAATGGAAAGCCAAGTATTTATCTAAAATTGCATAAAAACATACAATGGATTTTCACTTTCAGTTACGAATTGTTGATCGATAAACTATAGTTTTTTTTTTCAGTATAGATGACCTCGTTTCTTCGGGATTTTGCAATTAGTTTTAAACACATACATTCAATTTGAAAATTTGTTACATTTTATAGTGAAATTCTTTCAATTTTTTTCGGTATACTTGTATTTTTCCTAGAATAGTGTTTCAAAATTTTATACGGTCCCTTGAACCAAAAGTTCAATTAAAAAATATACACTGTATAAAAATTATACACTAGTCAAAAGAAATACAGGTTGCAATTATCCGCAATATTAATGAAGATATTTACAACTGAAGTAACTTAAAACGAACTACTGAAAACGACTGCCAATCCTGTGATCGAGCGGTCAGGGGCATGCGTTTCCGTCTGCTCGCTGGATTGCCGGGTTGCGGGTTCGAATCCGGCCAGCGGGCATGGATGTTGTCATGTCGAGGCCAAGTCAGACTTCTGCCCTTCGGGGAGCCTCTATAAAAGGGAAGCTGCAAATCTCCTCCCCTTCGCCATGGGATAGCCTGGAAGGTCTTGTGGACGTGGTGCGTAGGTGCTCCTTCACCACGGGGGAATTACTAACGAACGAGCTAAAAACGACTAAAATTGAGAAATTGGAGTTGGGTTTTCTTTAAACTCTGACTCTTCCTGTAGAGACTGACTGCAAATTAAGAGTTTCTATGAAACGTGTCAGCACACGTATATTATAATAGCACACGTCAGCAAACGTTTATTTGCAGCTGCTTTAGAATTTGTAGTGGGTAAAATTCTCGATTTTTTGTAAGCAATAATTAGCCGAATATTGCAGCTAAATATACCTTATTTTTCTCATTGGAATACTTGGAATACTTTTTGGCAAAGTTGCACTTTAGAGTGCAACTTTGCCAAATTTAACTTTTTTCTTCAGAGAATCCTATAAAAATTTACATTCCCTAATTCATGAAAATATTACCCACCAAAAATATATACTATAGAAAATATCTCCGCATTTAACCAATCTAAAACCAAATGCAGAAACTTAAACATGCCGATCAACTATGTTGAAGCCATCTATAATCTCTGAAATTATTGCAATAAATTTTCCTAACGTATTTAAAAATGGCTGTAGTGATTATTTGTATGTAATATAGATATAACCACTACAGCTATTGGAAATATAGCCATTACAACTAATGAACATGGAAGTCAACTATGTTGAAACAATCTACAATGTATTAAATTATTACAACAAATTCTCCTAAAGTATTTAAAAATAGTTGTAGTGGTTATATTTGTGTAATATAGATATAACCACTACAACTTCAACTTTGTATATTAAAGAAGAAAATACCATATTAAATATTGCCTACAATGTAAAATATTTGTAGTGCTTGTCTCTATTCAATTTTCTCATTTGTATTCTATAATGCTTATTTCTACCTGCAAAGCACATACTTAGTGCTGCAGTCATTTATTTATATTCCTTAAAAAAAAAATTTCCATTAATCAAAAGCTTAACAACACCTAATAATGCATTTGGCTTTCTTGTGCTAATTAAACTATTGTGATAATATTAACGTAGTAGAAAGACACATGGCATTTGGTACATGAATTTTGGGTAGATATTTGGTCAAAACTGACAGAAAAATTATATATTTCTGAACAAAATTATATATCTGTGATGATTAAAGTTCGTTCTGTTTGTGTTTTGAATGGCTGTAACCTATAAGGCATCTTATGACGTGAACGATAAGCACCAGAAGGTCGCAATAAACTTTGTACGAGTCAAACATTGGACTAAGTTAGACGACCGCTAGTAGTTGACATATATTTCAAATAAATTAATGTGGGGGCAGGTAAAACCAGCCCTCCCGAGTGAGCACCTTTGCGCAATTAGGGAGGGGAAGCGGGAAGTTCAAATTTCCAATCCAGCGAGAACACAACCAGGGGATCGAGATCAGCAGAGTCATTCACCGGACGAGGTCCGAAGATGGGCTCGCCAAACCCTACCCAGTCGCCGATGGGTTTGGGCTCAAGTCATGAATAGACACAGACCGTCCCGAATCGGCTGGAAGAGTCCGAGTTCACGGGCAGCCGGGTGGGGTGTACAACAACCGTGTTCCTGGTATTAATTCGCCCCCGGTTAATAGGATCAGAGCTACAGAGCTAAGATTTACACACGACCTTTTAGGTGGGCCGCCCCGTAGGGGGTAATGTGGGGGCAACATAGATTTCCCACACTCATCGGAAGTTCGCTTGGTCTTGGCGTTCTATGGGGACCTCGGACAGTTACCCCCAGTGTATCTCAGGCCAGTGTCAACTTTCTAGCAGCAGCTCGTCGGTCAATAAGAACCGAGCTATGGGGATACATGGGAGTGCAACCAACCAATGGACCAAAGTAATATAAGGGGGTGGGGAAGAAAGGCGATGTGGGGGTGGGAAAGCAGGGGCAAGCAAAATGTTTAAAGCCCCCAATACATTGGAGAATCAAAGAGACGAGTTTTATTTCCAGACGATACGGGAACAACAGGGGGTCTGTCGCGCCCTCCGTAGACTCCCGAAGTCATCAATCTTGAAAGGTCAGAGAAAGTGACAGAGTGAAAGTGTGCTGATTTGGCGGGTTATCGCCAAAGAGTGATAAATAATAACTTTGGTTGTCGCTTTCTGTCGTGAGTTTCGATCGCATCGAACCCATATGTGACTGTCATTTATTTGTAAAATGTCGCTTGATGGTGAAATTGCCCTTGCCATTGCTGTTGCACTGGTGTCTTACTCTCTGGTGTTGCACTGGTGTCTTCTTAAATGTATCTGGTGATTGGAGCTAGTTTATGCAGTGGGAAAATGTAAAAAGGGTATTATATATTTCAAATACTTAATTCTTTATTTAAACAGACAATGAAAATCTACTCACTATTGCTACATTCTACAACACACACACACACACACACACACACACACACACACACACACACACACACACATATATATATATATATATATATATATATAGCTAACCAAATTTGAAAATTGGAATACAATACAAAATAAAGAGTAAGATGCCCCAAATTGGCTGAAGGAGGGGGGTGAGGTGACACCCACGCATGCTTTATGCCTCCATTTCCCAGTCCAATTTTCCATTTGGTTAGCTATGTTTGTATTCGATTCGATTGAATTCGGCAGGTTAGCGCTATTCTTTATTTAGTAGTATAACAAATAGTAGTACACAGTATAACAAAATATACTATTCTTTATTTAGTAGTATACTAAATTGCATTACATTTGTATAATATATATATATATATATATATATGATGTTCACAAATTTATCGCATAATATTACATATGAAAAGTGAACGTATTTCGTAATATTTAATACTTTTTTAATTTTATGTAATTTTTTAATGCTAGCGTTTTAAAGTTTGTGTCAAACGTTTTCTAATTAAAAATGACATAAGAAATGATTATTCATGTAATAAATACTATTGAAGGTTCCGATTTTTTGATAATTTTTTTCATTCGAAAATTGGGTGGGGGGTGGGGGGTCTTCCGAACATTTGATTAAGTTTTAAAAATCAAGAGA
The DNA here is from genome assembly GCA_951213105.1 of Amaurobius ferox. Classification (NCBI taxonomy): domain Eukaryota; kingdom Metazoa; phylum Arthropoda; class Arachnida; order Araneae; family Amaurobiidae; genus Amaurobius; species Amaurobius ferox. The sequence goes on from OX578135.1 coordinate 95,880,346, forward strand.
CTTATAGTAATCACTGATTGTAGTTTTTGTATCAGATTTCGTTGAAATCGCACCATTCGTTTGTGAGATATCGTCTCCACAGACTCACGGACACACACACACCTGTCATCTGGTATAAAGGGTTTGTTTTACAATAGGGACTCCTTTGGATAACTAAGGTAATTTTTCCATAATGAGGGAGAGTGAAACACCTAATAACCCCTCCCTTCCTTTTCCGTGTGAAAATGCAGTTTTTAAGGAGCGCCTTGATAAAGTGTATTTTCAAAATTCGATGGTTAATGTATGATTTTTCGAAAAAGTAGAGTAAAAAATAATGCCCAAAATAACTGTATAAAAATTAAATAAGGTCGGATTGAAATGATATGCACTCCTTTCCAATTTATTTTTCATCTTAATCAATAGCTCATAAAATTGTAAGTAATATTTTTTCAAAATTTCATTCGGAAATTGGGGGGGGGGGAGTTCAATTCGGTTATCTACACGATGCCACAAGTGTGCAAAGTTTCACTCTACTAGAATTACTTAAGAAGTTTACATGTTTTCGCAGCTGTTTACAGAAGCAAAAATATTTTAGCTAAATGAGTATTTTTTTAACCCGGACGAAAAAAGACGCCAAAGGATTCTGAAAGAAGAAAATACGCCAAAGTAAAGTAAGTCTGTGCCAAACGGTCTTTAAACATACTACCCTTCAACCGGAAGGCCCCCCCGCAGACCATCCAAATATCAAGCAAAACGACGGAAAATGTTTCCCTGCGTTCACCACCACATACAGGGAAACTTAAAGGCTCGTCCTTTGATAAATCCCGCTGTCTGGTAACAATACTCCCGGTGTATGGCGGGCTTAAGAGCTATATACAAAAAAGCAATGGAAGAATTGGCCGAGATGAATGGATGGCTGAGAATCGAAGAAGTCGTTGATGAGGAGTTAATAGTCGAAGTGAAAGTGGAATGAACGATATAAAAGTTTTAAAATAAACAGTTAGTACATACAATATAGACGAACAGCTGTCACCCTAAAGATGACCCTGGTCACGACGATTTCCGCAATGTGAGCATGATTGTAAAGCAACCACAACCGGTGCTCCTTTTAGATTTCATGAAAACTTCCGGTTTTTAAGAATTTATTTATTATAAAGTTTTTGTCGTCATCACACTTGTATCTTGTTTATATTTAAACTGGGTGAATACGAATTGTAAAATTATAAGGTGTTCATGAAAAGTACAAGTTTTATTTTTAAATAAATAATTAAATAAAGAAAAACAAAAGTGTCTTCAATAAGTAGTTGATAATTAATGTTTAGTTATTTTGTAATGAAGTTTTTTTTTAAACATGAACACCGAACTGAGGAAAAGGTGAGTTATATGTCGGATACACATGATTTTGTACACATTATTATGAGACCAGATTAAGTTTAATGTTCGAATCCAAGTTATTTAACTTTATCTATTAAATTTAATCATCATAATATCAGAGGGTGATATTCACACATCAAAACGTTCAAAACGTATACTACTTGTAAAACACTTCTGAATAAGATAGACTTTAATACGATTACTCGATAGAAAGAACAAGGAACTTTACAGTTTTAAAATACTTGTAATTTTATAGATGCTGCGCAAATATGTTCGATTTTCCTGGCAAATACAAAATTCTTACTTTCAAACAATACAGAAACTTGAAATTTTGCACACATGTAAATCACAAATAGAGATAATAAATAGGCAAATTGTCGTTCAGGATTTGCTAATTGCGACAACGATACCGTTCAACGGGAATTTGACTAGCAATATATATATTTTTTTAAAAGTGTCTTGGGGGAAACATTTTGTCTAGAACCTCTGGTACAATTTTAATAACTAATAAACGTTTGGTATTTCATCTTCAATAAATAGGGTGTATGATGCAAATAATTATAAAATAAAATACATAAAAATGTATTATCTAAATTATATAGTGTGTTTCACTATGCAGTGAAGCGGGTGTTTATTGTGAAAAGTTATTTTATTACAAAGTCTATAAATGTAAAATCGTCCGAATTCCTCAATATATTTGGAGGAAGAAAATCTCTTTTGGGGAATTACTCAGTAAAATACCCCATGTCAGCTCGAAATATCTGAACTTTTAAGGTGTTTTAATGTTATTTCTGATGATTAAAAGTAGTAGTATAGGAAAATCGTTATATTACATTTGCTTATCTATTATATGCATTCTCTATTATATTTCTTTTGATTCTCTACCTGATAGTTATCTATTATTCTTAGATATCAGTGCTTGATATCAGTACTTTTCTCCATTAACGTAAAGAACTGTATCTCTCTGTAACTACTCAGTGGTGAATTAATTACTAGCTCATTATTTTTGCTTGAACTCTACACAGACTATGTAATGGTTGTGATTTACATTCATTAGTTTTAGAGATATTTGTAGGTCCCTTCGATTACAGAAAATCAATTAATGGAATTGGAATTCCTCCGGTGAGTAACGTATTTAGCACAGCACCCCAAGTAATTAAACGGAATACTGGAGAACTCAAAGACAGTATCGGATTGTTAATTTTGGGGGTCAGAGGGTAAATATTCAATGAGCATATCATGAAAACGTATGCGATAATGATTTCACAGTTTTATTTGTAAACATTACCATTTGTTTAGCTACATTTAATAATAAAGGAATATGTGTGTTTGTATGTCTGTCTGATTGTGCATTCTGTAGCGGAAGATCTAAGTGTAATAGGGCCATAAAATGTTGTACAGGGGTACCTTGATTTCCAAGAGGAAACACCTTATTGAAATTTTTTCAATTCTAATTAGTATTCAGTTATTAAATGATGGAACCCTATGTTGAGCGATTTTCTCACAAATCGGTTCCTTAGTGATCTATGATATTATCACAAAGTTCCCATCTTATCATCAGAGGAAGACCTAAAAATTACCTTTCAAACGGATATTGGACAGAATCCGTGCTATCAATTTAAGGATTTTCGAGAATTTAAAAATATTTATACCTTTTGTGTCTTGAAGATGTATTTCATTTGAAAATTGCGATATACGAAAATAGACAGACAATCCGATTTTCTTAATTTAACAGTTATTTCTTTGCAGGATTTGCAGGTTTCTCTACAGATTTCTTTTTTATTACACAGTGATTTATATAAAAAAAATGATGCTCTTGGATTCATAAGTTTATAATTTATGATTTTATAAGGTATTTGTGTATCTCTAAATTCCGTCTCCAGTGAATAACGAAATAACGAAGTTTTATCGGGAAAAAATTGACCTATTGCGCGTTTGCGCTGGGGAACAATCTCGTGTTTCACAGTGTGTTTTTTCAACCACGTGACGCTTCCGATGCTGGAAGCTTCGACTTTCTCTAACGTTAAGGCCCCTATATATATTATGGGAGCTGTATTTGAAGTAGTGGCGTCACAGAATCTGCAACCATGATAAAACAGCTAGAATAACAGCCAAGACTTTCAATTCGCTTAAGGTAATCTCTCACTATTTGTATATCAAAAGAGCTTATTTAATGCATATTAAGTCTGCGGAGAGAGCGAAAGGGGTATTTAGGGCGCATCAAAGGATCCTATTTAGGGCATATCAAAATGTACTATTTAGATCGTAATACGCTTGTACAAAGAGCGGGAACCCTGTTTAGGACGTAATATACAGTCGTATTAAAGAGTGGAGATTGATTTGCATAATGCTAACCAACGTATTACACGTCTGCGCATCGGGTCATATTAGGGTTTTTTTTAGGGTCTTATTTAGGATATCATTTACACCTACTTAATGAAACAGACACTGCCACGTTTTATTACTTTCCTTATATACATAGTATAATGTATAAGGAAAGTATTGTGACGGGGTCGAAAATTCGAACTCGAGTTTTCGAAGGGATATCACGTTTTAAGCATCCCTGATCACGAATCGAAAAATTTTTCAGGTGATGTCTGTGTGTGTATGTGTGTGTGTGTCTATGAGTCTGTGGAGACGATATCTCACGAATGAATGGAACGATTCGAATGAAATCTGGTACCAAAATTACAATCCGTAAATACTGGAAACCAATTGTTTTTAAATACAATCGAATGTTCAGAACCTCCTTAATTTTCGAAGAAAATGTTGAAAAAATTATTAAAAACTCAAAACCTTCAATAAAGTTACATAAATAGACATTTTTTATGTAATTTTTCCTTAGAAAACGATTGACATAAACTTTAGAACGCTAGCATGAACTGTTCTCGATATATGACACATTTTTCAAATAAATTTATCAAAAAATCCTATAAATTAAAAAATATATTAACTGTTGAGAAACATGTTCACTTTTCATATGGAATATCATGCGATAAATTGGGTGACATCATTCTCGTGGATCTAGCTCGTTCCATTCATGGGAAAAGATACTTTGAATAATACTTTTGTATTAGAACGCCAATAACCATTTATCTGCTATAAGAATAACTTATTTCTCCGTCCATAACGGTTGGCGAGATTATGGCGATGAATTTGGCGGAATGTCGCCAACTTGGTGACTTTTTTTAAATGTTGCCAAATTAACGAAAATCTCGCCAAATGGGAAAAAATGACCCTAAATCAATGAAAATGAAGACTAATTGACGAAAATTTAATATCTTGGAAAGAAAACAAGTACCTACTATAAGAATAACCTATTTTTTTACTGTAAAAGTAGTAAATTCATTGCATTATATAAGGAAAGTCATATGCTGCCCACATCATTATTTTTACTGTTGTTGCAAACGGGCGTTGTAAGTGGATATTTTTTGTTAAACGGTTCTTTCCAATGTAACTTTAATGGTGTGAATTTTGATGTAATTTTAATAAGAGGATTCGATATTATATCTCGGGAAACGCAGAGTACATTTATTAGTTTAAAATATTTTGAGCAGTTCATTTTTAGAAAACAAGATTTAAATATAAATTTTTATTGCAATGCTTCAAAAGTAAAAGCACAGTATGTTAATTACTTGTGCCTGTATTCTTCAAGGAATTTTTACATGTCAGTTAGTGACACCATTTGTTTAGAGGGATTTATAAGCACCCTTCTTCAGGCAACAGTATTCTCACTTAACAACGGTTAAGAACTAACTGCTCAGTTCTGAAAACGGCTTGTTGTTAAAGGCTCATACATTAAGGTCTCATACACTAAGGGCTCATACAGCTTTTTAGCCTGAAGGGGGAGGCATTTTTTCCGCAGGGGCCCCACTCCAAGATGGTAGTGTATGGATATGAGCTCCTTATAGTTCTGGTCCTCCTTTCATGGGGGTAAACAAATCTGTTGAGTTCTCCCAAGAAGCAGACACTTGACAGTTTAAGGGGATGGCGTTTATGAAGATAGATGCATATCCGAAGGCGACTGGAGTCCAGTTTCTTTAGGATCACCTTCCGGTAACCATCCAGTAAATGGTTCCGCTTACTTTGCTCCCCTAGCCTCAGTCTCGCCCGATTGCGGATATAATCCCTTTGTCCCTCCATCCCCCAGTAGGCGTAAACCATTCATGGTCGCTCGGATGTGCTGGCTAACCTAAAAAAAGGGCCCTTTTAACGCCCTCGAAATAATTACAGTCACATAACTGATACATGCCTGATATCTTCAAGGAGGTTTTGTAAGTAATTTTATTACAATCAGCAGTTTTGTTTATTGTAACAGTATGTTAACTTCAAATTTTTGCCATATCTATCTGTTCTTGGGGGTTTTCAAAATACGAATACCCGACAGAAGGGACACGTATAAACAGACTCCATTTCGCAAATTCCATAAAAACCATTATTAAAAACCATTAATTATTAAACCATTGTTGCACATACATCCCTGCTTCAAAGCAAATGCTAATCATTTATCCTCTGACGTAGCTTAGCTACACTCAGTGTATTAGGAAGTTCTTAGCCTTTCTTCGAACCCTAGTGGACGAAATGGTGATCGTGATTTGCATCCATTAGTTTGAGAGGTGTTTGTAGCTAGCTCCCTTTAATTAACTCAAAATTAATTACATACTGGGATCTGAGTTACCTCCCTACCGAATGTATTGAGAGACATCGGCCTCTAAGTTAATCAGAGCGCTGAGTCGTTCAAAACGTATTTCTGGATCTGTAGCTGTTTCTCCTCCGGTCTTCCTTCACCGGATAATAGTGACTTTGTCGGCTTTGCATATATGCAGAAATGTTATATGAAATGTCTGGATATGGCTGTACAAACGGGTTACTGGGAAAGTCCTTAAGTACCCCAATACCTTTATAAACAAATGCTCATGAGAGTATGCGTAAGGTCTAACTATAGTAAAGTGACTATGAATTATCAAATAAAAATAATTGCAGCGCTCTTAAAGGATGATTTAAACAGTTAGGATAACGGACTCGGCAACAAAGAGAAATACACGAGAAAAGGCCTATCACAAAGATAGTAGAGCATTATTTCATTAGTAGAAATCCACACCCAAGAACACACAGAATGGTGTTCCAGAACACACGTTTGTGGACGGATATAAATATCTGTCAAAAAATCGTAATATCACGGTCTGTAACACAGTGGCACATGCAATGCTTGTCAAAGTTCACAGTCATATTATTTTTATAATTCAAATGTACATTGTTGCTGACGGAGAGTATGTTGTTTTAGATGTAAATTACATTCCCGCGCATGTAAGTGTTATATTTCAACATCTCTGAATAGAGCTCGCTAATTACCAACGCTATAATGGCAAGTAAATGCCTTTGCAGCAGATTTATTGTCAATCACTGCGAATTAGACAATGCTATACAAATTTGCAACTGGCTTTTTCGAGTCTATCTCGCTTTGTTGCCGAGTTTGTTGTTTTAACTTTTAAAACTATCCTTTTAAGCGTTCTACAATCACTTTATCTGTGTGGACATAGTCACTTTGTATAATTAGACCCTACATGTTCTTAAAAATAATTAGACCTAGCACATCATTAGATCTTGCAAAGTTATGGATTTGCTGAGGGACTTTCCTCGGAACAGTATATCACTGCAAAACATTCTGCCACCTTTGCTCATAATTTTCGGCTTCTTTGACTATAACTTCGGCAAACTGGTAAGAAAAGCCACAATTACAGGCGTGCATGAAAATTTCTGCTTCATATCTGGAATATTCAACTAATTATCGTCTGCCGAAACGTTATTTCTGTATTTTCATATATATGTTACGGGTAAAGTACAAAATAAGGATAAACCTAGCTTTGAAATAAAATTGAAATTCTATCAATTTCCGGTTTTATCCTGGTATAGCGCGTATTACCCACACGGTTCTTGATAAAGCCGCAATTTTATTCACTCAAAAGTTTCTGAGCATGCGCTGTGTGTTTTTATGGTTATGGGCATGCGTTACATATACAGGAAGGGGAACAAGACTCTAATCACTGCTGATTAATTGTTAATAAGAAGAATCACGGAAATAATCACGTGTGTTGTTAAAGGAGTGTTCTGATAAAATATTTATATAAAGAAATAGTTACTTCAATGGACTTAAAAATATTTTATATGTGGTGAGGAATCCACGAGTTTTCAAGTCACAGTAACTACCACAAACTTCTGAATTTTGCATTATCTTATTTTATTAATGTTATATATAATTCTATTACTTTTAATATTTCACATAATTAATAAATAAAATACAATTATTTTAATTTAGTAAACATAATTGAATCCAGACAAAATGTGAGAAAATTATCCGGGAAAAGTTGAAAATGTCAAGTAAAACTAGCAGCTGTGTCCGCAGCTAACTGCTGGTTATTCACAATAAGAATAACCCATTTCTCCTTTTGTAACACTTGATGAGACATTTTGGTGGGATATTGCCAGCATTTCTATGCACCCAATAAGTAATATACCATATATAGTCCGCATTTATAGAAAAACTGTTAAAAATGTTGGTTTTTGACCACTATTAACTTAGCTGCCTTAGGACACTGATATACACTACACAAACTATCCAATATCACATTGTTTTGCACAGTATAGAGAAGTCCCGGCCGTCCAAACATTTACCTTACACCTTTCTGGTAGGTCGGACTGTCTGGGTCTCAACAACAACAACAGTATAGAGAAGGTCGGTTGATGGCACCTATTCAGCGTACTACTCGGTTAAATTGCTATATATTTCATTCAAAGAATCCTAGCCTATTTTCTTTATTTTTTCAAAAATGTAGTTAAAGACAATTTATGACCTCTATCAATTAATACAACTCGAGAACAGTTTGTACAATTCACAAATGGTCAATTATTCCAATTTTTTAAATCCTGTAGAAAATCAGTTTATGGCCGCTATTGATTTATGTAAATCGGACACGATGCAAGGTTGAACTCAAGCTCGGCGAATTTATTGCCAAGTGAAACAGATGAACAGATAGACAGACTCCTCTGACATAAGTTAATGTTATTCGTTTATAAATTAGTTTAAATTCCAAACCAGTCCTAAAATGTAAAATCAAAATACTACTTACGCTTTGATTTCAAATTTTTTAATTTGGCGTCATTTTCTTTAATTGAGTGCCGTTTTCATCAATTTATCGACATTTTCTACAGGGTTATTATAGTATACATTTTTGTACAGGCAACTTGTCCTTCACAGGAAGTTTAGGAGCGTGAATAAGTTGAAGCAAAATAAAGACGTTAATATATACAGAACCACACACATTAAAAGAAAAATGTTTCTCCGATCTAAATTCATTTTTATCCAAGCAGGACTGGTTAGGCCTAGGTTTATCCAAGCAGCATTAGATAAACCTAAGTTTACCCAAGTAATGTTGGATACACCTATGTTTACCCAGTCATTTTGGATAACCCGGTTAAACACAGGTAAACATAGATTTACCGGGATAAACCTATATTTATCCAATTTCGAGTTTTACCCGTAACATATAATATATATATATATATATACCGGGTAATTCAAAAGTTCGGAGTAAAAGTTAAACGCTATAAAAAGAATTTATGGGCCTGAGAGACATGCTGTTTGCAGAATAATATTCACCGTGGTGGAGGATTTTATGTGGCATAAAAAAAATTAGTTCAAACTCTCGACGCTCGGGGGGCTGCGGAAGATAAAGCCATGGAGATGACTTATGCATAGAGGTGATTGCACACATGACTGGCCTGCGAGATCCCCAGATCTCACAGCTTATGTATCCCCCACAACGAGAAATCACAGGGTGTGAGATCTAGGGATCTCGCAGGCCAGTCATGTGTGCAATCACCTCCCTGCATAAGTCATCTCCATGGCTTTATCTGCCGCATCCCCCTGAGTGTCGAGAGTTTGAACTAATATTTTTTCATGCCACACAAAATACCGCAACACGGTGAATATTAATCTGAAAACCTCATGTATCTCCGACACATAGATATAGCGTTTTACTTTTGCTCCGAACTTTTGGATCACCTGGTATATATATATATATATATATATATATATATATATATATATATATATATATATATATATATATATATATAACAACACACCTATCAGGAACCTTACTCCGCATTACGTACAGCTGATTTCCCTTAAACTTTCAGTAATATGCTTGCAAATATTCTCAGTGTAGAGTAGCCTCAATTAGATTTATGCATCTATAGGGAAATTCATGACTCATCAAATGGCTTTGCACGGTCTTCTAAAAGACAACTTCAACGGATGATCATCGAAAATCTGTGCACAGCAAATTTCTTTCCGGCAATATTTGCTTCCAATGAAAGGCCAGTCCTTTATTATCAGACTTAACACAGCTGCAGGTAATGAATTGTTCTTATTTTCTTGAACCCCAGTGGATGAATTGACAACTGCAATTTACATTTATTATTAGAAAAGCCGAGTGAAACTCCCTTCTGTTAACACAAAATTAATTACATATTAAGGCATAGAGTCCCTTTGTACAGAAAATATTGAGAATATATAGTTAATCAAGCTAAGTTAATTGGAGCAATGGACCATTAAGTCGGGGATTCAGGATATGTAGCCGTTTCTTCGTCTACTTTCCTCTACAGGATTGTAGTGTTATTGCGGACATTACACATACAAGCGAATGTTATAAGAAAAATATGCTAGGAGTGCTCTTCTGTTTTTACTTTCTCTGCAATACATGGTAATGTATAGGGAAAGTATTGGAATCATGCCGAAAATCACAACTCGAGTTTTCGACGGATCTACATGTTTCGAGACCTATAGAATACGAAGGAACTATCTTTAGCGTGACGTCTATGTGTGTGTGTGTGTGTGTGTCTGTCTGTGCAATGTATGTATCCACTCTAACTAAAAAACTAATGGACCGAATTTCATAAAATATGGTATGTAAGTCATTTGGGTGAGACCCTGGGGCTGATTGTTTTTGGTAGGATTCGTAAAAACAGAACCCGCCTTTTCTGCGAAATAGCCCGTAAAAATCCACTCTAGCTAAAATACTAATTGACCAAATTTCATAAAATTTAGGAGATTAGTTACTTGTAGGATATTCTGGTGCTGATTAAATTTTGGTACGATTCAGAAGAGAACAAACAACCTGCCTTTTTTTTACGAAATATCCCGCAAAAATTTCATGTATCCTCCCTAGCTAAAATACTAATTGATCAAACTTCACAAAATTCGTTAGATAAGTTACTTGTGGGACACTCTGGTGCTGATTAGATTTTGGTACGATTCGGAAAAGAACAACCCGCCTTTTTGTATGAAATTGACCGCAAAAATCTAAAAAAAATACTTACTTATGTTGAAATGTATCAATTAAATTGTTTTATACGCAATTTTTGACGAGGAAAAAATATAACACACTCCATTATACGTTAAGTCTAACCGTTCTCAATATATATGAGATTTCTTGCATTTTTGTTACGCCACTATCGGAAAACTGTCCAATTGCCAAATAAAAGCAAAAATTGAATTAAGAATGCAAATTTAGTGTTATTTGGTGGAATTAACTCAATCTAATGAATTACTAAAGAAATAAAGAAATTATCAATTTGAGTCTGCATGGAAGGTCATGTGCTGCTCACATCAGATTTTTTTTGTTGTGTAACCATTCTATGGCATCAAATTATGCAATGTTAGTGTCATAATATAGTAATCAATTAAACCTACAGAATCGGCCTAAAATGACCATTTCCAAAGTTATATAAACATTCTCTCTTTGTTGATAACAGCATCCATGGACATGTTTTGAGTCTTTTAAATCTTTTCAGCATAAAATAGCTAATAAGTGCAATGACAGAAAGAAGGAAAACATACTTTGTGCTACAACTTTGTGAACTATGGAGGAAGCAGAAAAACTTAGTACTACCACACAGACAACAAATTTCATAAAAATTGAGCTCAGACTACGCGAGAGTGCAATGTTCAAGTATACATTCCCACAGAATATGTTTGAACGGTAAGTCAAACCACTAATTTCCAAAAGTTTTTGATTTTATAAAAGTTGTTTATTTCTGAATAAAATATGCAGAGAAAGAGAGTTGATTGGTTGATTATGGTTTTTTAGGCACAATATCCCAAATAAGATATGCTGAGCTAAACCAGAAAGAGAAAGAGAGATACCCAGAGGGAGACAAAGATACCTGAGAGAGACACTCAGAGAGAGACACTCAGAGAGAGACAGAGAGAAAGAGAGACACCCAGTGAGAGAACTAACTGTTCGCACATTTCGGGCGAGGTAGCCCGGTGGTTTGCGCGCTGGATTTGCACGCTGCCACAACTGCCGTCGTGTTCATGCGGAGTACGATCACGTTAAACATGTGGGTTCGTAAATCCTTCCGAGAGGTTGATGGTAGGGGAAGGAGGGTACGGTCCCTGTGGATGCCTCCTCCACTGGGTTCTGGTCTAAATTGGGTGGCACTTCCCGGCCGTCCAAACGGTTAACTTACACATTTCTGTTAGGTTGGACGGTCTGGGTCTCAACAAACCAGTGAGAGAAAGAGAGACACTCAGAGAGAGACAGAGAGAAAGAGAGACAGACACAGACAGAGAAAGAGCTGATCATACTTCCAAAATTTTTCGAAATTCGTATTCTAAAATTCTTGAGATTTTGACAGAGTGTGTGTTATCCGTCAAAATCTCAAATTTAAAATGTTTCATGAGAACAGTACATTTTTACACAATTGAATGGGAAAGTAAAAAAATCAAATTTATTACAACGTATTACTGGTTTTTGTAGCAATCCATACCTTTGCCACATTCCATTGTCCACAATTTTAGTCTTCAAGCCCATAATGACTATGCGTCATTACGAAAATAGAGTTATCTACCTGAATCAATGCAAGGTGAACTGTAATTTTTGACTAAAATTTAGTTCATCACTAAACTCTATCCAGCACATAAAAGAAATAAAACCTCCCCTTTCCAACTCGATCCCGCATTTATTTAGATAGATAGCCCGCAGAGACTCTAGAGAAAGGCTCATTTTGAAATTAAGAAAGATCGTTTTCCTTTTGGATCGATCTTTCAGATTCTTTCATTAAAGAATTTGCACAGTTTAGACTAGTGTGATTCAACCGTTACTGAAATTGATTGCTGATATTCATATCCCTTGCTTAGCATAAATTTACTTAATACTTCTAACAATACTTGACGTTTCTTAGGATAATATTGAAATACATTTAACTCTGTTCAAAATACAAAATTTTTAATCATAAACAGGCTTCCTATTAAACTTAACAAGCCAATGAAAAATTATCTAAATCCGTTGTCGGGTTACTAAAGTCTATAGAATAGTGACACACACAAGCAGGTATTAAATTCTAATAATCCGGACTGCACTATAGGGTGATTTGTATCTTAAAAAACGTCTTGGACTCAATCTCAATGCATGAAACAAGTGGAAAGACGTTGAGGCATGAATTCTCTAAACGCTATTTAATACGACGCTGATATATTAGTATTTGGGTCTTTTAAAGACAAAAACTAACACTCTCGAAAGTAGGTTACAATATTTTATTTTACAAGTTTAATTTTGCTCAACAATGTATAGCGTTCATCTTCAAAAATAGTCACTTTATTAAAAAATTAGCTCAGTTTAGGTACTGTCCGTAGTCGGCGCTATTCGTGTTTAAAGATTCACAATTCTAGGTCACCAGAAAGTTCTATAGAGTCTGGAAAAACTGAGTTCTGAAGAGTCTGAAAGTCGATTTTCTACTCAAATTTGGGGGAGGGGAAGTCGAGCATCCAACCCCGTTAGGTTCTGTCCAGTGAAGTTCAGATCCAATCTTCTTAATCACTCAGGGGCTGCTTCTGGAGGGTTTAAAAATCCATATTTTTTCAGTCCTCATAGCAGTAGGATTATCGATAATCCGGTTCCTTTATGTTCAATCTCGTAGTTGAAACTCCGAGAATGATCTTAAAAGTATGCAAATATTTAGTCAGCTAGATCAACTATATGGGGCTTCTAGGTCTGTAAAGACTATTGAAGGTCTCTAACGACTATTGTAAGAACCATTTTCTGAGCCCTGAAGGGGAATCTAACATTCGGCTCATTTAGGTTCTGTTTCTTAGTTGATATTATAAGTATGCAAAGATTCAATTCATTCTACGTTGCCGGGGAGTTTTTAGAGGGTCTTTAAAGAAATAAAAACGTTCGACAATTATTATACAAGGTGTCCGCAAACTCTTGCAACAAAAAAGAGGGGTTCATATCAAGATGAACAATACCTGGCATAGAACCTCGACTCGCAATCCACTTACAGTGGCAGAGTAAAGAAACTGGACTCGTCCACGTTGATCCTTTATTAGAGAAAAAAGATACTCACTAACAAATATATGGCACAATGCCATTCGCATCAGATAATTACTTAAAGGAGCGGTTCAAAGGGGCGTGCGTGGCCTTCGTCACACAGCCGACACTGGCGAAGGAAGGATTCGCCCACCCTTTCAAAGTCCCCTGGTGTGGTGTTGATCTTGTCCGCAGCAACAGAAATTCACGAGTCGTTTTTCGCGTTCTTCGGCGGAGTCCACAGGTATCTCGTACACCAACTTTTTCATGTGTCCCCAGAATTCCAGTGGGTTCTGGTCCGGGGGACGTGGAGGCCAAAGCACAGGTCCACCACGCCTAATCCCCATTGAGAATACGTTGTGTTCAGAAAGTATCGGACGGCGGAGAAAAAGTGTGCCGGGGCTCCATCATGCATAAACCACATGCTACGTTGTGCAGTGAGCGGATCATCCTGCAACAGACTGGATAGCACATGCTCCATGAACATGAACACACTGTACACGGCGCCCCTTAGGCGTTCTGCAAAATCCTACCAACTGAGCGTCAAGTTTACCTTCCCAGACATTGATAGCAAATCTCTTATGGGATCTCTTCTTTGGAAGTATAAGGGGCAGTCAAATGAAAGCGAGACAGAAGGAAAAAAAGTACGTAAACTTTTTATTCTTTCAAAAGTAATCACCATAAATGTTAACGCATTTGTCCCACTGTGAGACAAGATGGTCAATGTCTTCATGGAAGAATGTTTTTGGTTGCCTACGGAACCATGATTGTACCCAGGCATGCACATCTTCGTCCGAGGCAAATCGACGGTCACGAATGTCTTTCTTCAGGAATTGCAGGTTCGAATGTCTTCCACTGTCCGCCGTCGGTCATTTCTAACGGCAGCATCCACCGCAGCAATTAAAACAGAAGGGGTAATGACAGGATGAGCCTGTCCTGGCCGACTGTTGTCTTTCAATGACACCCGACTCTCTCGATATCGTTTAGTCCACTCAATCACACGCGCACGTGACATACTGTATTCGCTATACATAGCAGACATTCGGGCATGAATTTCGCTTCCTGACACTCTTTCCGCAGTTAAAAAACGCTCTACAGCACGCTGTTCCTCTTTCCCGGCCTCCTTAGTGATGTCGGATGCACACACGACTCGCTGACCTCACTTCGAGCACGTCTAACAGACGAATGACGCGGCTCTTAACGTTCGCCCTGTTCCTTTGTGATATCCAATAGAGGGGCGCTTCTATACACAACCCTACCTGCATTACCAACTTCCGCGCAAGGCCCCTTATATAGTCTGTCTCGTTTTCATTTGACTGCCCCTTATATTTTGGCTGTTCGTTTCGGAAATATAACCGTCAACGCCGTTTCAGTAGCTGACCTACTTTGCATGTTGTGTCTCTGCCACTATGGGTGGATTCCGGCCCTAGGTCTTATGGCAAATATTGTTCATCTTGCCGTGCACTATCACTCCTTTTTCTCTGATGTAAGATTTCGCGGGCACCCTGTATAGATAATCAATTAAATTCAGGACAGGTCCGTGATGTTCTTCAACACTAATTTGCAAATTCATGATTCACAAATTTTACTTTAGATACAAATATAATCCAGTTTATTACATCCTGGTTTCTAATAAAAAAGCATAAACGCTATAACATAATTGATAATGCTGAATGTGTATGCAAATAATTAAAAATAAATAATTCATGATTTCTTTTACAAATGACGCTTCTTTTGTGATCATTCGCATTTATTTTTTTTGGACTTGTCAAATCGAAATTTGTCGTTAAGATTTATTCGAATTTGAAAGAACCAAAAGTGAAAAACAAAGTGAATAAAGTTCTCAACATTTTCTCTAAAGGTGAAGGATGACGATGTAGCACGTGAGTTAAAAAAAATCGCAGAATGAAGATTTATGATTTGTTTATAAGGAAAACTTCAATAAATTAAATGATTTCAGAAAATATTTGTGACACTTTCACAAAAGTCATTTATCATGTTTCACCTTTTGAATTTTGGACGCTATTGAAAACGAATCAAA
Organism: Amaurobius ferox; assembly: GCA_951213105.1. Taxonomy (NCBI): domain Eukaryota; kingdom Metazoa; phylum Arthropoda; class Arachnida; order Araneae; family Amaurobiidae; genus Amaurobius; species Amaurobius ferox. The sequence goes on from OX578135.1 coordinate 95,896,114, forward strand.
TAAGGATATTTTTCTCTCTCTAGCTTCAAAATTTATGACTTTTGAGAAAAACTTTTTGAATGATAAAATACAATATCTGTGTATGTCCGGCTGTTATGTATACATGTTGTAGCGGAAAATCCAAGCGACTTACAGATATGAAATTTGGAACAAAGGTATGTCTAGAAATTTCAGGAACTTTTCAGAGCGAATTTTTAAGCTTCGGGCAGTTTTTCATATATTTAAGTTTAAAATAAAATGTTTTAAAAAAATTCACATGAATTTGTTCGTAACATTTCGAAATACCATCACAGAGTTTCAATATAGACACTGTCGTAATATTTGCAGACCGTAGTTTAAAGTAATATTTTTAATGGGTTAATGGGTAGCCTTTGATTTTTAACGAATTCGAAAAACCGCGTTTTTACTGCGTTTAGGTGAAATCACATTTTATATTCCGACAACTCCCAGACTACCAACTGTATGATTACGAAATTTGATGAGCCATAAAGTTGCAACATTCCTCCATCATTAAATTTATTGATGTGACGTAATTTTCAAATTTTAAGAATTTTACGAATTTGAGTTCAATGCTCCGGACTCAAAATCGAAGAAAGAGCGACAATTTAACTTGGATCTTCCCTCTCTATCAACTATGGCAGCATTAAAGACGTTAAATTCTGAGTACGAATTTATTTGGGAAATAAAATGATGCCATGCGGCTCGAATTGCGTCAACAGTATTATAACAGCAATTTTGTACACCAATGTTTTCAAACTTCTATGGTTGCAGAACCCCTTTGAAATTTAATTTGATGGCGGAAACGAAAACGAAAAGAAGTCCAGTGTGATCCATATTTTGCATTCAAATTTTAAGCGATTTTGTTATTATATTTAAGAACATTTACTCGATGCTATTACTTGGCGAAACTCCTGGAGCTCCATCGGGGGATTCCTGGAATACTGCCGTGGAAACCCAAGAATACGGCGACAGTATACCAGGAATTAGTATTCCAGGTATTCAAGGTATTCCAGGTATTAGTATTCCAGGTATTCAAGGTTCTCTAGGTATTAGTATTCCAGGTATTCTAGGTATTAGTATTCCAGGTATTCAAGGTACTCCAGGTATTAGTATTCTAGTATTCCAGGTATTAGTATTCTAGTATTCCGGGAGTACTCCAGTACTCTAGGAGTATTACAGTATTTCGCCGAAATACACTTTGAGAAACGTTGTCGTACACCAATATTTTGCAGTGAAGAAAAGTGACATCATTTCATTACGTGGTGAAAATCATGTGCTACACATGTAGGATTTTTACAATACCTTTGTAATATTTAACACAATATCAATTTCCATTTTTAAGGAATTTTCCTTTTTTTTTAAATTTAGATTATGGCTCCATTTTCTTTAAAATGTTTTTAAGAGGAATATGTTTAGAATTTAGTAATCCATAGGCATCACGCGCAGCTGGCGCATATATAATTTGATGTGACTAGTAAAAAAAAACACTGCTAAAAAAGGGACTGTTTAATAAATAACCAGTAGCTGCAAGAACCTCAACTAGTTCAGTTTCGGCCGTGGGTTCACTTCCGGCCTTATACCCCTTTCGGGGTAGTCACCACTGTCTGAGTTTAGAACTAGTCCACTTATAGGCGCGACAACTCAGTACTTAACGCGCGGGAATTGCACTCGGTCGACCCGGGTTCAATTCCCGCCGGTGCTAAAATTGCGCCATGTTCACGCAGAGTACAATCAAGTTAAACATGTGGGTCCGTATGTCCTTTCGAGAGGTTGGTGGTAGGGGAAGGAGGGTAGGGTCCCTGTGGATGCCTCCCCCACTGGGTTTCGGTCCAATTTGGGTGGCACTTCCCGGCCGTCCAAACAGATACCTTATACCTTTCTGGTAGGTCGGACGGTTTGGACCGAAGAAGAAGAACTAGTTAACTTACAAATATTGCTCAACAAAATAAAGACATATAGTTTCTTTTTATTTTTACAATCCGATCCCATTTATAAAAAATTTCATTTTTAGCCTGATTTCTTTAAGTATTCTGCTATATGGACTAATAAATTAATTAGACTAACAATTTTTTCTGTTGTGTCTGCTAATAACAAATTCACCGTGCTATAAAATCCGTTATAATTATAAACTAAAACATGGATTTAATTTAAAAGAAAAATCTACTAAAGTATATAAGTGCAGTGAGTTCATGTTACATAATAAAATAAGATATGTCTGTGTATGTCGTAAGTAGAGAAAATTCGAAGTTTTGGACAGAGGGTGAAATTCGGTATAAAAGTACGTCAGGTCCCCGAACGAAGTGGCTTGACAAAAAAAGAATTAACTAGTCTTTTACTTATTTTGTTCTAATACATAATTTTTAACGATTTTCACACAAATTGGTTCCATGCCGATCGAAATTATCATTACATTTTTCATCCTTAAACCACCAGAAAGCTGGCAAACTTTCTTTCTAACGATCTACAAACTTAATCCGTAGCATATAATTCCCTAATAATTATTTATTTTTAAAGACATCGAAATATGCATATTTTAGGTAATTTGATTTATTCTTCACTGCATCATAAAAAGGAATATCAGCACAATTCTATAGTTTGGCAAAAATATGAGAGTATCCTTGATTCTAATATTTTTCAGTTACTCCATTTTCTGGTTTTCTGTCAATTTTCAAACAATATACAAATTGAGATTATCGATTTCGCTCACGAAGAGATTATTTATAGCGTTCTGATGGACGTTTCTGCGCATGCGTGTCAAATTGTTGCGCGGGTCTACACATGCGTAGAAACTAAAAGTGGTGGTAATTATTTTAGTTCAAAACAGGCGACTTTGAAATTGAGTGGCTTTGTTTGCATCTGTATTATTTAAGTAACGGAAGCTTATTTAGGAATTGAGCAACGCAGAGAAATCCATTCCAGTTAAAAATAATTCATCGCATAGATATGAAATAATGCAACTGAGCGTTATAAATGTCTTTAGAAAAACTTGGAGTCAAGACGTTTAACTCAAAAGTAAAATCATAAATCTTCATTCTGCGATTATCTATTTTCGTTTGTGTTTCTCATCATCATTTGTCATTTGGAGAAAATGTTGGGAAAAGTTATTCGGTTTTTATTACGCTCAGACATTTTCAATTTTAATTAATTCGACAGATTGAATTTATATTATTTTAAAGTTAGATACATTTATCAATATGCCATGAAAGTTAGAAAAATGAACAATATTTTCAAAACCATTTCTAAAACATGTTTATTTTAGCGAAAAGGAAAAAGTCATATCCGTTTTACGTTGCTGACGTAAATGAAAAATAAGTTGGATGCGTACAGTATTTTGACTTTCGCATAAGTTGAACTGAAAAAAGTTTGAGCTTTCTCAAAAATTTTCAATTTCGAGAATTTGATGCCAATATATATTTTAAGACCTTCTGAACAGGTCTTGCATATTTTTTGGGTGATGCCCGTCTATCTGTCTGTCTGTCTGTCTGTCTAATGTCTGTGGTTGATTTCTTGTGTACGCCATAGAAACGACAAATGATAATGGATTTTCGCGACATGCTACATCCGGCTTTTCATAAAAAATCTTGAACTAGATTGAATATGTTCAATTCGAGAAAAAATTTTACATTTTCTTCTACATTTTATATTTTTTTAACATGGCAGTATATCACAAAATTTGATGTAACCATACATAAAACAGATTATTTATAGGTCAATGAGACTTAATAGGTTCAGCCATTGTAGTGAAAAATAGCCGCGATACAAATATTTTTTGTTTGTGACCTCATTAGCTACCCTTGAAGGGTAAGTTACCCTCCAAAGGGGACACATTGTCAAGTGTGATATCAATCGAATTATTTTTAAGCTCTTTATAATGAAGTGTAACGCTTCACATGTCTGATCATTTCGACCCAGCCTGTCTATAAGAAAAGGTAAAAGGATGGAATTAGAAAGAAGAGGATAAAACTCCTGTGGATAAAACACTTTAAAACGCCATAATGCTTTGAGAATTATATCTAGGTGTCGCTAGTGTTAGTGAAGTTGCCGCTATTGTTAGTTGACACGGCAGAAAGGCGTAGTATTTAGTATATGTATTTTTGATTTTTTTTAAATTAAGGGCTCCCTAATTATGAGTATAATTAATCAGAAATTTTTCATAGTTGCAGAATACAGTGCAGAATACATGGAGATAAAAATAAATTGAAAGACAAAGTAATTGTGAATACGTAAGAATATTCTTTTTTGGTTCAGTTCTACTTTGCATTCCGCAAATAATATGCATTTTTACAACATTGACAGTTTAAATAAATATTTTAGGCCTTTCGTCATAGAAATGCATACAATTCCAAACTACTTATTTTATGCCAAAGCCGCCCGAATTATTGTCGTAAACAATAATGACATTTTCTTTACATGAAGTTGTAACTTCTTACTTTCATCACCACGGATGAAAAAGTAAAATAAAGGATTTTTAAAGAAATATAGGTTTTTTTTAAATTTCACCACAGCATTCACATTTCACCGTACATCAGGAACGCTTAGTGTTACATCCAAAAACATTACAGTCCTTCGATAAATATTTGCACGACAAATAAACTTCAGTCATCACACTCTCCCGCTGTTTACTGGAGATCCACAGCCAGAGCCACATCAGAGCAGTCTAGTGTTCGAAATTCCAAGCCTCCTGATGATGAATCGGTATGTATGTAAAATTATGTCATTGTTTTCGTGATATTTTTTTTTGTTATTTACTCAACAGAATTATTCGTAATCAGAAGCCATAGATTTTAGACTAATGTGGAGCAAAAACTTGAAGTTTTGATTTTTTTATTCGCCTATAACGGTAATAGTTGCCACAAAACAACGTAGAAAAGAAATGTATGAAGAAGTCCTCGGTGGTGGTGTGTATACTTTATTTTCAAGAGAAAATTTTAATAATCCTTATTATTATTATTAATAGAACTCAGACCACGCAACTCACCTATTAAGTATTGAGTAATTATAAGCATGGTCGGGAAAGGATATCTTCAGACTGAAGATGCCCAGGCATAATACAATAGCATGGTCCTCATCCAATATCGTCCTGTTTACATATTAAAGTAGAATGATCTTTACAGGTACATCCAACTCGGTACAGTTGGGAAAAAGGTTATTGTGAAAGACAAAACTGCTGAGAAAAAACCCCTATAAATTTGAATATGCAAAAGAGAATAACTAGAAGATAATGTAGAAACAGAATTTCGAAATAAAATTTCGAAATAAAAATAGATAAATAATTAAGAAATAAATAAATAAAAAATGAAAGTAAAGAAAGATCGTTGTTTAGAAAAATTTAGAATAAAAATTTGAAATAAGAGGAAAAATTTAGAGGGATAAAAAGATCAAAATGGAAAAGTTATATATCGTTTTTCCTATTTTTTTTTCTCCCATAACAACACATCAAAAAAGGTGAAAGCAAGTAAAAAAACAATAAATTGACCGTATTGATCATAGAAAACAAGAAATTGACCATATTCATCATAGAAAACTGAAAGCAGTATGCTGAATAAACTTAAGAAACTTTATCAGAAATAGATTGGGAGACAATAATACAATTTTTTATTTTATTTATAGAAGCTGGGTTAGAACAGACGGACTTAAACCAATTTGGTTTATTACAATCTGAAGGTTGAAAGGGTGAAATTTTTTAGCAAAAGGGCAATTAAAATATAGTGATCAACATCCCCGTAGGAATTACAAGGACAGCTTGAGGTGGATTTGATTTAAAAAAAGAATAAATAGTCTAAAAAGGGACCATGCCCAGTGAAGAAGTAAATTAAGAATTTATTATATATAAGGGAATACGTATTAACAGAGGGTAAGGAAGAAAGGATGCGGGCGGGATCATGATTACGAGGAGAACGATAGTCATTAAGATAATTTTGCCAAGGATTCAAAATATTGTTTTTGTAAGTTTTAACAAGTAGGGAGTAGGAATAAGGAATAAAAATGTTGTCATTAGAAGTGCTGGCAAATTTAGCATGTTTATCGGCAGTTTCGTTTCCAAAATTATTATTATGAGCTTTGACCCAAGAAATATCCAGCAAGTTTTTATGAAGTAAGGCTTTGGATTTGATAGTATGAAGAAAATTGGATTTATTTTTTGTTGAGTTTAAGGCTGTAATTGAAGATAAATTGTCAGAGTAAGTACTGATTTTCAGGATATTAGAAGAGGCCCAATCAATGGCATAAGATATTGTAGAGAGTTCGCATTGGAATAAGAATCTTTATTGTCTTTTGCACACTCCTCGAGTAACATTTAACCCATATTGTACCAAGCATTGAAAAAATTAAAATTTTTCTTTAAAATCTTAAATGTGTGTTTCTCTAAGTCTATTATATACACATAAAATCAAAAAACTTATCAAACTTTCGATACAGGCTGTCCTAAAAATAGGAAGTGGACCATCCTCCAGATATATATCCCATAGGATAATTCTCTTGATAATTTTTTTGACAATCCTTTTTTACAGGCATAAAAGTATGGAATATTACCGTAATAAATTTATATGTTTTTTCTTGGAGCTCAAAACTTTAAAAAACTTATGTGTTGAAAATGTAATAAAAATCTGCAGTAATCGCCATTTTAAAAAATTAATAAAAAATATCCAACATTCATTTAAACTTGTGACAAAGGAAAATATATAGTTAATGATTCTTAAACAACATAGTGTCTTTAAATTGAATAAAAATACGCAAACGAATTTATATAAAGACCACTTATGTGCTATTTTTAGGACGATGAGGAAATATGGGTTAATATCGGGCCAATATGGTACATCTTGGCATTACATTGGAAATATTTCCAATGCGATTCAAATATGGGCAAATATTAGTTACAATGGCCTCCAATATTAGCAAATGTTTTTATTGCAATATTACAATATTAGCTAATATTTACATTACGATATTGGTGTTGCATTGAATATATTGGTGTAATATTGTCCCTATATTACTTTCCTTATATACATAATGTATAAGGAAACTATTGTGACGGGGTCGGAAATTCGAATTCGAGGGGAGAGCACGTTTCAAGCATCCATGATCACGAATCAAACATTTTTGAAGTGATGTCTGTGTGTGTGTGTGTGAAAGTATGTCTGTGTGTGTCAGTGAGTCTGTGGAGACGATAACTGACGAACGAATGAACCGATTCGAACAAATTTGGTACACAAATCACAATCCGTAAAAACTGGAAGCCTATTGTGTTTACACGCAATCGAATGTTCAGAACCTCCTTAAATTTTCGAGTGAAATTTTGAAAAAATCGTCAAAAAATCAAAACCGCTAATAAAGTTACGCAAATAGACATTTCGTATGTAATTTTACATTAGAAACCGATTGACATAAATTTTAGAACGCTAACATGAACCGTTCTGGAGATATTGTACATTTTTCAAGAAAATTATCAAAAAGTCATATAAAATAAAAAGAAATATTTCCCATTGAGAAACATGTTCACTTTTCATATGTAATACCATGCGATAAATTGGGTGACATCATTCTCGTGGATATAGCTCGTTCCATTCATGAAAAAAGATACTTTGAGTAATACTTTTGTATTAGAACGCCAATAGTCATTTATCTGCTGTAAGAATAACTTATTTCTTCGTCCATAATGCTTGGCGAGATTTTGGCGACGAATTTGGAGGAATGTCGCCAACTTGGCGACTTTTTAAATGTTGCTAAATTAGCGAAAAACTCGCCAAATGGATAAAAATGACTCTAAATCAATGACGACTCATTGATGATGACGACATGGAAAATGACAAAAATCAATGATAAATGACGACTCATTGATGAAGATGGAATATCTTGAAAAGAATATGAATAACTACTATAAAAATAATCTATTTTTTATTGTAAAAATAGTAAATTCATTGCATTATATAAGGAAAGTTATATGCTGCCCACATTAGATTTTTTTTTTAAATAGGATCATAAATCTCTCACCATTTAGATACAGCAGTTTCAGTTTTTGAGATATAAGCATTAAAATCTTAAAAACGGATTTCTTTTCATTTCTTCAAACTAACAAGAACATTGATCAAAAATGTTATAGTTTTATAAAAGCATATTATTGATTTAAATATCGGATTACCAACTGAACTTTTTTGTTGCTTATATATTTAAATCTATCTTTTATAGGTGAAAATATATTTCGAGTGAAAACAATCAAAGTAAAGAGGAAATTCGCTCGTTTTAGAAATAAATAGTTAATAATATTAAATGTGTTTTTGTATTATCATAAATGATACCCTATTTCTGACAAAACAAGCATAAATTATTTATATTTTAAACAATAGTTTCTGAGAGTTTTTTTTTTATCACTTATTTCTTAATACGGATTTCAGCCGATTCACTGTTCACCAATTTTTTAAATTTTATTTTTTACCAAAATGAAAGTAGCCATCATTTTATAAATTTTGGGTCGCTGAACACGAAAATCCCCAATAAAATTCTCTCCTGGCTCAGAAATTTGAGTAACTACACTGTTTACATTTTACATATAACGCTATGGAACGTCATAATTACGATACGTGAAATAAAAAAAATTGGGGAAAATAAATAAAATAGGTAATGTCGCCCCCCACAAGCAACAGGCAAAAAAGACGGCGCGTATAAAAAGGAAAGGTTGTTAACTGTTATTCGTACTATTGTATTCCCATAGCCTTATATGTAAAATGTAAACAGTGAAATTACTCAGAAACCTGGACCAGGAGGCAATTTTAAGCATAATTTTCGTGTTCAGCGACCCGAAATCTATAAAGAACGGATATTCTCACCTCTGTACATTTTCACTGCTGAACAGTGTCATCAGACCATAAAACTAAAGTAATCATGAAGTCTTTCATATCTAATATTTTACATTAATAAGAAATCTGAATTTAGAGCGTACAGAATACCTAAAAGAAGAAATAATTATTGCCATAGCTCTCTGGACAGAGCGTGTAGACCAAGCAAGAGTCCTTGGTTTAAATACCAGTTTTAACATAAGATGTTTTTTCTTCAGTTTAGAATAAATAACTGATTAATAATATTAATTAATATTAAAATCTGATGTTTATATAATAATTCAATTGCGTATGTTTATATTTATATATATTAAGTATGTTTATATTTCACTTTTACCAAATAAACACTTTTCAAACAATACTTGTATATACGGCAAAATATTTGCTTTAATGTAAATTAATTTTCTTACACACCTATAAAATATAGGAAAAGAATTTTGACGCTTTAAAAATTTCAAAGCTTGTATTAAGTATCCCTGAACTCAAATCGACTGATTTCGAGGTGATGTCTGTGTGTGTGTTAGCTTGTGTGTATGTATGTTAGTGTATGTATGTGTGTTAGTATTGTATGGCAGCTAGTCTGTGAACATGATATCTCACGAACGAATGAAATGTTTCGAGAATAATTTGGTTCTATTATTACTATCAATGAATATTGGAACCCTATTAATTTTAAACCATTTAGAACATTCTCGTCACTCCACTTCCAAATTTCTAATACATTTTTTAAACAATCCATGACAAAATATGAGCCTTTAATACTCATAAACCAGTAATCATTTCATACGTAATGCACAAGACAAATGATATAAACTTTAGAATATTAGCATGAACCGTTCTAGTGATATTGCACGTTTTGTAAATACATTTATCAGAAAATTTCATAAAATTTAAAAGAAATAGTAACTATCGTCAACTATGATCAATTTTTATATTCAATATCATGCAACACATCTGTTTACACTTTTCTCCTGCATATAGTTCGTTTCATTCCAGGATAATATACTTTCTTAAACTGCTTTAGATTTTAATGTCAAAGAACTTTCCCAGGGTCATTTACTTGAACGGGGTATTAATTAAATATAATTGTATTTATGTGGAATATATTTCATTTTTATTCCACGTTTCGCCTGTGCGCCCCCAATATTGCGAACACTGAATATAGTATTCTGCATAGACGTAAAACACTAAATGTTAGTGTATGTATTTATGTTAGTGTTGTGTGGCCACTAATCTGTGAACACGATATCGCACCAAGGAATGAAATGTTTCGAGAATAATTTTGTTCTATTATTACTGTCTGTGAATATTGGAACCATATTAATTGCTATTTCTACCGTGTGGTATTTGACTATCCCTTCTACACTTGTAGCTCTCGACTGAAATATCAAGCCTCTTCCACCTTCGTCTGGCTCCTTTGTTCAGCTTGTTTTCATGGTGCATAACCTAAATCATTCATTCGCCTAATTCACATTTATCACTTTGATGAGGATTTTGCACGTGCGTGTGAATAAGTCATCATGTTTGTCTGTTCGACCCAGACTATCCGATGTACCAGAAGGTGCAAGGTATCTGTTTGGTCGGACGAAACAGTGCCACACGATTTTTATCGGAACCCAGTGATGGTGGTATCCACAGAGTCCATGTAAAGGTGTCGGAATGAACACGCAAGCATCTTTGATAAAAACAACAAGTTTATTCCTAAACTGTGGAAATCAGAGTGAACAAGGGGACAATTTGGGCAAAGCTCGGAATAGAACTCTGGTCATCCGAGAGGCATCCCTGTGCCTTAACCACTTGGCTGTCTTACCCCAAGTCATTCTGTTTGGAACCATAAGTCCCCAAAAGTGCCCAATTTTAATTTATGTGATGTTAATTTAATGCCAAAATCATTGTGCCGTTGTTCTTGTAGGCTATTATTTCGTTGTCAAAGAAGTAAAGTCATTGAAATATATAGAGAAAGTCATATGCTGTCCACACAAGTTTTTTTTTTATGAATGGAATGAAACGTAAAAATAATCATCGATATCAATCTGTTGTTACAAAACTCTTATAGAGCAAAACCAACGCCACAAATTTCGCATATAAAAGTATTCCATTTACAACAAAAATCTTTTCAGGCTATGTACCAAACTATTCGCATTTCTCACACAAACGTAAATGGCGTACAACCTACAATTACCAAACACGCACTTCGTTATTATCTGGAAGATTCTCTAAATGATTCATACTTGGGAGACACAAAGAACATCTGCGTTCGATCTCTCTCTCTCTCTCTCTCTGCAAGTAAGTCAGCTCTCCATGTATCTTCATTTACTTTCGCGCTATAGACAACGACTCATTCATTTTGATGAATCACGAGGAGAAGAACGATTCGCGGGAGAGGGGGATTGTTTATTTCTTAGCCGAGTTCCAGAAAATTATGATGGATGTCTAAAAATAGTTCACAAAATAGAATTTATCACATTACATTTTTACTTTCTCCCACTACTGTGTATGAAATCTACTGTTCTTAAAGTTTTCGAATTCCAGCCTTTGACAAAGAGCACGCTTTTTAGACCTACTTAACATATTTTGAGGGCACGATAACTCAAAGTATGTGCGTATCACTTTGATATTTTTTGTGGATATATTTTGTAAATGAATGATATTCTTTTATTTCGCATAATTAGACCCACCATTTATTCTAAATTTAATATACTCTTATCAAAGTTTAAGAAAAAGCAGTGTTCTACAGAGCAAAGAACATTCTCGGTAGAACGATTGCAGCACTGTCTATAATGAAACACATGGAGTTTATAAAGGAGCCTTAATGCATTGGTAAGTAGTGGCACTTTATTTTCGACCGAACTATTAAGGATTTTTAATTTCCTTTGCACATTTACTCCGTACAGTCATGCAAATTTTCGAGAAACTGGAAGTGACATCTCCTGATCCAGAAGTGAAAATTCTGAGTGAACAACCGTATCTCCTCCAAAATTCGATGCTGAATCCATACCAGTCATTTTCTAAGCACTACATATAGCCAATCCTAAGAAGTAGATGTTGGAAGGAAAATGTAAATTTTTAATCGGCACTGACATCTATGAAGATTCTATTATTTATAATTACTTTATTCTAATTCTATGTTTTCCTGATTTTCATTTACGTCCTAAACTTCTCAACTTCCAAAGAATCACACTCTCGTGATTGCTCTCTCCGGGCAATCACGAGAGTGTGTTCAATAAAATGGTTGACTCTGGATTTTCAGCATCTGTAATCGTGCCGATTTCGCAGGGGGGGGGGGGGCGGGGGGTCTGACCCATCATCGAAGTATGGCAAGTTCATAGCATTACGTATTTTTCACATCTCTGGTTAAGTTCAAATTATGTTTGGCAAATATTCAGAGTCAGCTTAAGTGTGTAGATAAGACCCTGGTTGATATCGTGTTGCTAACATTGTTTAAATATTTTGTAGAATAATTTGTATGTATTATTGTATATATGTGTTTTGGGTTTTTCAATGAAGTCGGTTGTGAATAAAGATTTTACAATTTTAATTGTCGTTATTCTTTCGTAGAATTCTAGTTGTTGTTTGATATTTGTTTCAAATTAAAGTCCATTTAGAATTTAAATTTCGGATCGCAATAGTTCGATTCAGTTCACATTGAGTTTGTGCAATGACGAGTCAATTAGGAACCCACATAAGGTAAGTCTATATACAGCTCTAGAACCACAAGTGGAAATCCTTAGACTACCTCTAGAATTTAATGCAAATTTTAAAAAAATGTTCATCTAAGTTCTATTTATAGCCGATTCTGAAAAAGAAATATATATATCTAGAAAAATATTTTGACCGAAAGAAGAAAAGGAACAGACGTTGAAACTCTTAGAAAATCCTCAAACCCCCTCTGAAACTTAACGCTGAATCGATATCAGTTATTATATAAGCGTTAGCTATAGCCGATTCTGAGAAAGAGATGTGTCATGAAAAATGAAAAATTTTTAATTTCTTATGCTATTTTAAAAGCATATCAATTTTAATTCATTATTCTATGGTATTATTTTATCTCACTTTCTTAATGTAACGTATATAAATGCGGAACTAAATATTTTATTAATCTTGCTTTTGAAATACCTTTATCTATATAAATGCTAAATATTCTAAATTGAACTAAAGTTTAATAAATATACCATAATTAAATTTAATATATATATTTTAAAACTAAAAATATAGGCTTAATTTTATTCGCATCAAAATTATTTGTTCCATTAAAGTGCTTAAGGTATTCATTCTTAGAACTCAAAAACAAAACAAAAATTCTTGTTTAATATTTATAATTTTAAGGATAAATTATGATATAAAAATATGAACCATTGGAAAAGAGGTAACATATTCGAGAAACTTTATTCAAGATACATCGATATAGAAGGTTGGCTAGAGAAAAAATACATAATTATACGAAATATATATTAACTATTCTAAAATCGACATATCTCCTTTTAAATAAACACTTGAAACCTTACTATATGGCACAAAGACAAAAAATCTCATCTATCATTAGTACAGCTGTTAAAAGTGATTTTGTTAATATAGCTGTATATTAAAAACATCAGGATTGACCTAGAGAAAACAAGAACAAAGTAAATAAGCACATATAATACAATAATGCAGCGTACAGCTGTTTTGAGGTTACATTAGATCCCCTTTGTCAGTGCAAGAGAACCAACAAACCCGGAATCCAATAAAAGGAGTCATTCTTCTTTCGGACTTCGTTTACTGAATGTAATTCTTGAATAGTCATTCCTCTTTGCACTTAGTTTCTTGAATATGTTTCTTGAAGAGTCATTCTTCATTTGAATTTTGTTTCTTGAATATGTGTTTTTTGAATATGTTTCTCGAAGAAAATTTCGTTTCTTGAATGTTTTTCTTGAAGAGTCAATCTTCATTTGGTTTTCGTTTCTTGAATATGTGTTTTTAATGTGTTTCTTGAAGATCATTTCGTTTCTTGAAGAGCCATTCCTCCTTTGGACATCGTTTTTTGAATGTGTTTCTTGAAGAGTCATTCTTCTTCTGGATTTTGTTTCTTGAATATGTATTTTTGAATGTGTTTCTTGAAGAGTCAATCTTTTTTTGGATTTTGTTTCTTGAATATGTATTTTTAAATGCGTTTTTTGAAGACACATTCCTCTTTTGGACTTCGTTTCTTAAATGTTTTTCTTGAAAAGTCATTCTTCGTTTGGATTTTGTTTCTTGAATATGTGTTTTTGAATGTGTTTCTTGAAGAGTCATTCTTCTTTTGGATTTTGTTTCTTGAATATGTGTTTTTGAATGTGTTTCTTGAAGAGTCATCCTTTTTTTGGATTTTGTTTCTTGAATATGTGTTTTTGAATGTGTTTCTTGAAGAAACATTCTTCTTTTCGATTTTGTTTCTTGAATATGTGCTTTTTTAATGTGTTTCTTGAAGAGCATTTCGCTTCTTGAATGTATTTCTTGAAGAGTCCGTCTTCTTTTTGATTTCGTTTCTTGAATAAGTGTTTTTGAATGTGTTTCTTGAAGAGCATTTTGTTTCTTGAATGTGTTTCTTGAAGAGCATTTTGTTTATTGAATGTGTTTCTTGAAGAATCATTCTTCTTCTGGATTTTGTTTCTTAAATAATATGTGTTTTTGAATGTGTTTCTTGAAGAGTCATTCTTCTTTTGGATTTTGTTTCTTGAATATGTGTTTTTGAATGTGTTTCTTGAAGAGTCATTCATCTTTTCGATTTTGTTTCTTGAATATGTGCTTTTTAATGTGTTTCTTGAATGTGTTTCTTGAAGAGTCATTCTTCTTTTGGATTTCGTTTCTTGAATAAGTTTTATTTGAATGTGTTTCTTGAAGAGCATTTCGTTTCTTGAATGCATTTCTTGAAGAGCATTTCGTTTCTTGAATGTGTGTCTTGAAGAGCATTTCGTTTCTTGAATGTGTTTCTTGAAGAACCATTCCTCTTTTGGACTCCGTTTCTTAATTTGTGTTTGTCGAAGAGTTGTCACGCGGCAAAATCTCACATATATATACAACTACCACTTACCATTGTGTCCCCAATTTGCTCAGAGATCGTAATACTGCCAGCTGAAAAATTTCATACATTGCGTTGACTTTTATTCAAGGAATCCAGATGATTTTATGGCCACTAATTTTCATTAAAGTGCCACATATATCAAGTACATTTATTCTATAAAACATTACATAACTAAACAGCTACCTCACCTGACGTTTGGGTGAACTGAATTTTCCATTACTTATATTATCTAAATTATGATTGCTTAATTTAACTAACTTGAATTTGTTATTTAATTTCTGAGAGGGTTTTGAACATAAATTTAAATCTGTCATTTAATTACAATACTATGTAACAATCACTGAACACCATACCTCTGATATGCATACAGGAGAGGAGTGCACTGTCCTACGATATCCTCCAACGTTCTTATCTAGTACTATTCAAGGATTCGACGATAGAATGATGGGACATACTGGCAGCTCTGTTTCAGTAGGGTTTTTCACGGTGCATTGGAGTTCACTAGGGATCGTTTAGAGGCAAAGTCAGCTAGTTCGCCGGTTAGCCCTCTGCACATTTTGATGTCCGTAAGATGTATTCGAGAGCCGCTGCCTATTGATATAGGATCCAGTTGATCACGTACGGTTAAATACATCACCATTCTTAAGAAACAATGGCGGTTTAGTACTCATATGAGGCGCGTCACATGCTGCGTAGAGGCCCAGGTTTGGGACCTCGCAAACACTCCGCCTAAGTACAGTCGTCCGGGTGTGGTGATGTAGCCACTGAGATATCAACGATTCCGTTTACCATTTTCAGTCCACACATTTATTACGGCCTAGCTGTAATATATAGGCCCCAAAGAGGTGTCCCTAGTATTATGCCGTATTTTTCCATAGCTGTGTGGCCCTGCGTAGAGAGAGAAAGGGGCGAAATCACCGCTGATTCAATGACCGCTACTGCCCGATGTTATCAATGAAAACCTGGGCTATCAATGAAAGTCTGGTTCTACTCCAGGTCTATTGGCGTGGAGTTGCCATAGGACGGCATTAACACATTTCCATGACTGGATCAGAGCTCTTCTTGTGTAGATGATGTTCAACAATAATGCATAAAAGATTGTTTTCCCTTCTGTAGGAGTTGGACTACGGCTACATAATAGCTGGGGATATAGGTTTTCCAAATTCACATCGAAATGTAAGATTTTTTAATCAGGCTTCGATCTACTGCCGAGGCAAGTGATGAATAAATAAGACCCTTTCTCAAAATGTCGAAAATGGGATGTGACTAATTTTTTTAATTCTGAATCCTGCTCTTTTTATAAAGAGCGAAACAAATGGGGCACAAAGTTTTATCGACCCTTCATTTGTTACAGCACTTGTGCGAGAATCGGATGGGATTAAATCCCGAACTATTCTTTAATTCTTGGGATGACGCTCGTTTTGTTGTGTGCATATTATCCCCAATGTTCTGCGGGTTCCCAACTGCCAGAAGGTCATGCCTGTATCCCGATAGGACTTAACACTTGATAGGAGTCGTAATGTTTATGAGATTTGCCGTTTCAATTCGGACATTTACTTCGATATCTCGTTGTTGAAATTTATGACATTTCTCTCATGCAATTCATCCCTTGGAGCCGAACTATCCCTCTATGGGAGGAGACATCGTGCTAATAATTAAAATCTACACCGCACACTTTGACTTATGTTTAGTTATTACTCCCTCCACTCCTTTATTTATGGTTCGCGCCAGGTGAAAATAAAAGTGTTTGCACATCGTGTACACATTGTGTTATGCTCCACAACAATATTAATTCTTCTTTTGGACTTCGTTTCTCGAATGTGTTTATTGAAGAGTCATTCTTCTTTTGGATTTCTTTTCTTGAATGTGTCTTTTTGAATGTATTTCTTGAAGAGCATTTGATTTCTTTAATGTGTTTCTTGAAGAGTTATTCCTTTTTTAGACTTCGTTTTTTGAACGTGCTTCTTGAAGAGTCATTTATCTTTTGTACTTCTTTTCTTGAAGAGTCATTCCTCTTTCGGACTTCGGGTTTGTTGGTTCTCTTGCACTGACGAAACTAAATTGACAGAATTAATGTGTTTCTTGAAGAGCCATTATTCAACACGTTTCTTGAACGCTGCCATTCCTCTTTTAGACTTCAGGGTTGCTAGTTTTCCATGCACTCATGAAACTAAACTGGCAGAACTAACGTGTTTCTTGAAGAGTCATTCTTCGACATGTTTCTTGAACGCTGGCATCCTCTTTCGGACTTCGGGTTTGTTGGTTCTCTTGCACTGATGAAAATAAACTGACAGAACTAATATATTTCTTGGCGTTTTTTGAACGACGCCATTCCTCTTTTGGTCTTTGGGTTTGTTGATTCTCTTGCACTGACGAAACTAAGCTGACATAACTAATATATGTCTTGAAGAGTCATTCTTCGCACACGTTTCTTGAACGCTCTCATTCCTCTTTTTGGACTTCGAGTTTGTTGATTCTCTTACAATGACGAAACTAAACTAATAGAACTAATGTAGGTCATGAAGAATCATTCTTTAACACGTTTCTTGAACGCTATCATTCCTTTTTTGGACTTCGTGGTTGTTAGTTTTCCCTCCACTGATGAAACTAAACTGACGAAACTAATGTATTTCTTGAGGAGTCATTCTTCGACATGTTTCTTGAATGCTCTCATCCCTTTCAGACTTCGGGTTTATTGGTTCTCTTGCACTAACGAAACTAATCTAACAGAACTAATGTAATTCCTCAAGATTCATTCTTCGATACGTTTATTGAACGCTATCATCCTCTTTTGGACTTCGGGTTTGTTGGTTCTCTTGCACTAACGAAACTAAACTGACAGAACTAATGTGTTTCTTGAAGAGTCATTATTCGGCACGTTTCTTGAACGCTGTCATCCTCTTTTGGTGTTTCAGGTTTGTTGGTGCTCTTGCCCTGACGAAACTAAACTGACAGAACTAATGTGTTTCTTGAAGAGTCATTCCTCGACACGTTTCTTGAAGAGTCATTCTTCGACACATTTCTTCGAAGCTAAATTGACAGAACAAATGTGTTTCCTGAAGAGTCATTCTTCAACACGTTTCTTTAACAATGTCATCCTCTTTTGGACTTCGGGTTTGTTGGTTCTCTTGCACTGAAGAAACTAAACTGACAAAACTAATGTGTTTCTTGAAGAGTCATTCTTCGACACGTTTCTTGAAGAGTCATTCTTCGACACATTTCTTCGAAACTAAATTGACAGAACAAATGTGTTTCCTGAAGAGTCATTCTTCGACACGTTTCTTGAACGATGTCATCCTCTTTTGGACTTCGGGTTTGTTGGTTCTCTTGCACTGAAGAAACTAAACTGACAAAACTAATGTGTTTCTTGAAGAGTCATTCTTCGACACGTTTCTTGAAGAGTCATTCTTCGACACATTTCTTCGAAACTAAATTGACAGAACAAATGTGTTTCCTGAAGAGTCATTCTTCGACACGTTTCTTGAACGATGTCATCCTCTTTTGGACTTCGGGTTTGTTGGTTCTCTTGCACTGAAGAAACTAAACTGACAAAACTAATGTGTTTCTTGAAGAGTCATTCTTGAAGAGTCATTCATGAAAAGGAAGGTTTCTTGAACGCTTAAATTCCTCTTTTAGACTTCGGGGTTATTAGTTTTCCTTGCATTGATAAAATTACACTGACAGAACTAATGTGTTTCTTGAAGAGTCATTCTTCGACATGTTTCTTGAAAGCTGTCATCCCTTTTTGGACTTCGGGTTTCTTGGTTCTGTTGCACTGACGAAACTAAACTGATAGAACTAAATGCTATGGAATATTACCGATTGAAAATAATCGATTGGAGACTCACTCTCAAGATATTTGGTAGAATTTTACCAGCAAATACTGAACAATTTAAGACACCGAAGAGCAGATTATGTACATGGGTACAGCTAGTCCTATATACTAAAAGACAAAACTCAATACTTTATGAAATTCCATCGAGGTAAAATAAAAAAATTATATCTCAGGTCGAAGGCGTTACTACAACATGATGCAACTGCATGGTGGTGAGATTTTTTATGCCTGAAGAAACTACACGGAAAACTGTATTGACATGATGGAACTAGGGTTGAGACCATGCCTTTACATCACAAGGTTCATCTGAATAGGAAAATTAATATTTAGAGTTCCGTCCAATTTAAAATGCCAGAATTTAAATATTTAAACCATGGATTTAGGGAGACTTACTTTCTCCATTATCTTAAAATTAATGTTTCAAACATTGAAATTGCAAAATTGGGTTATAGACAGATTAGTTTCAGCTGAATTGCATGACCCATGAAGTTAGAGAGAGTTAGTCCCTTTTACTTCCATGGTATGACCAGTAATTGAGAACTTGAAATGAAATATGTGAAGCATTAAACTTGATAAATTCGTTGATAGAGGCTCTAAGGAAGCGTTGAATAATTGCGTTATATTATCGGATGGTAAAGTATGTGTGTTTTAGGAGTCTTAAAATAATTAATAATATTGAGTGGTGTAGGTGTACGGATTGCATGAGTAAGTGCGGAATGAATGGGAGAAACTCTTTTGCAATTTTATGAATAGTGGATCTGGGATAATCTTCTACAATTGTATCCCGTCTTATCTTATGACTGACTTATCCTTCTAGTATATACATAAAAGGGACAATTTTTAATATGTGATAATATCATTAAAGCCGACTATTAGAATATTTTTTCAAACATTAATTTACATGGAAATAATAAAAGGTTATACTTTTAAAAATAACCTTTTTTGCCCTTGCTTGCTACATAATGTGTCTACACCAAAAATTTCATAGTGGTGCCAATTTCATTTCATATACATGTCTTGAAAATATAAAAATCACATTTTGACACGTAATACAGATTTGAACACAACTCTTTTTCAATAATGTCATCTATTCCATGAAGGATGCAGAGTCCGCTTTGAAAATAAGAACTTATAATTCCGTCCCAGTAGCTCAATGGTAAAGCGTCGATTGACCAGTTCGAAGATCCAAGGCTCGATTCCTGGTTGGGGAATCAAGATTCTTTACAATGGAGCCCAAACAAATCAACCCCTTAGGTTAGTGCAAAGATCTCGGATGTCTGAAGACACCAAACAGTGCGACTCACACAGTGAGTTTAGAGTAGCTAGCTGCACGGCCGGGAAAGGATACCTCCTGCACTCAGGAGGCACCCAAGGTCTACCATCCCGCCAATCTCGGATGTCTGAAAATGGCCCTAGTAAGACTAGCGCGGAAACATTGGACTCTGGGATATTAAGCGCCGATTTCAAATCGAGAAGATAACGACCACACAGGAAGCTAACTTGGAAGATAAAAATAGCTTCATGAGACTAAACTGAGCAGAAAGTTGTCAGTTAGATTATCAGTTGCACGCCAATCGCACATTAGAGAGTAGAGAATACAGAGTCCACTTTGAGAATTAAAACTTGCAATTCCTTCCCAATAGTTCAACGGTAGATAATCGGCTGCTCAGTTCAAAGATCCCGGATTCGATTCCAGGTTGGAGCATCGAAGTTTTTACAGGGTTAGATAGCTACTCTTCATTAAGTGTAGAGGTACTCGCTACCTTTCATGTATATACATGCAAATACTATAATATACAACTAACAAAATACTGTATAACGCACGTCCTAAACTACTGAGCATGCCTGAAGGCCCAGACCACTAGGCTGGTCCTATGGCTTGCAGCAGATATTTTAATGGCCGGGAAGAATATCAGCCGAAACCGACCTCCACAATCAGCGACATCGCCTTGTCAGTGTTTATTAAAACAATCTAGAGTGTACATTGGAGAAATATTGATATACAGACAGTTTAATATTTGGGCAGGTTGCGGTGAAAGAAGAGAGCCAGAAGGAGGAAAGTGTTGCTAGTACGCGTAAGGGGTTTTTTTTCGAGTTAATATAAAGCATAAACGAAGGTTAAATTCAAAAGGCCGAAAGGAAAGCAAGCATCCGCGGGGAACACAAAAGCAAACGGAAACTACTGTCATTTTTTAAACAAGCGTAAACGGTACAAATTGTAACTACCATTCACGCACTCTGTTATTATCTTTAAGATTCACTGAAAGATTCATTGTTAGATGACACAAAGAACATCTGTGTTTGTTCTAGAAATAAGTTGACTGTCCGTGTATCTTCATTTACTTTATTGCCATGGACAACAACTCTGATTCATTTTGATGAATCACAAGGGGAAGAGCGATTCGCGAGAATAAGAATTGTTTATTTCTTGGCCTCAAATTGGATAATTATGATTGATGTCCAGAAAACTCTTTACCATGGTGATTGAAAAGTCTTGGACATCAAATTTTGAGATCAAATAATGTACAAAATTTTTTAAATAGTGGAATTTGTTTGTAGTTAGGTGGCATTAATATGCCCTCAAAATATATCAGAATTACCGTCTGCTCTTTACCAAATGTCAGACGACAATTGCAGACCAGATGACAATTTTATGAATTGAAGAACATGATAGTTTCCTAGAGTAAAAGATATCTGTTTTTATTTTAAAGAAATATTTCGTTAGCCATTCTTATAAGAGTGCAAACTTTTGATGAAACAACATTAGTCGAAAATATTCTAATATAACAAATCCATGGATTCCTTTCATATTAAAATTTCGTTTATACTAGAATATTTTACACATTATTAGTTTTATTTGTTTTTGTCGCTCTGAGGTTTCTAGTACACGAGACAAAAGTCTGCATAAAATTACACAATAAGTATAATTTTATATATACGGTTTTCATTTCTTTGTACCACCAATTCTCCAGAATTTCTTTTGTACTCGTATATTATGTCATATGATATTTTAAGACTAGATTTTTGAATAGACATACAGTTGCAGTTGAGGATAAAATAAATTACAAACAAAATAATTACCCGTATCCTATAGTCACCAATATGCACCATTTTTTTGCATATTCACTTACAATTTATTTTTATCTACTTATATTTTGTACCCTGTCCTTTAACAAGAACAAATACTTAAAAATATAAGTTCTTTGAAAATGTAGCCACATCTGCACAGTAACTACCGTTTGATGAATATTCATTCACTACTTTAGAAAACTATTTGTGGCATCTATTTATATTACTATCAACATTATAATCCTTCGGAAATGTGACAATGTCTGAATTGCAACAATCTATATATACAAAATTGAAAATCTGTCTCTCTGTCTGTTTGTCCCGTCATCACGGGAGAACGGCTGAACCGAATTTGATGAAATTTTGTGGGTAGCCTGGAAATAGTACCACTTAAAATTTAGTTTATGTTTGGAGTTTCTATCATCAGTGGTTCTTGAGATATTAGTAAAAAACGAAATTTTCGTTTGTCTCATCATCACGGGAGAACGGCTGAACCGAATTTGATGAAATTTTGTGGATAGCCTTGAAATAGCTCCGATAAATTTAGCCCAAGTTTCGAGTATCTAAGACCAGGGGTTGTCGAGATATTAATGAAAACGAAACTTTTTCCTAGGAGTTCTACTCTCTAACCCCGTGATTTATCCAAACGAAAAGCTTGAAAATCGTTTGAAAATGAATTAAAATTTAATCTCTGAGTTTGATGGGAGATTTTTTGCGCTAATTAGTCACTTTCTGAAAACATGAATTGTTTGAAACATGATTTAAATGGGACATCTATCTCCATGGTTTATTTTAAACAAGCTTTTACTGAACAATGAAAAGTATAAAGAAATCAAATTGGTTATTTAATTTTTCAATTTATGAGGAAGATTTATCTTATATCATGTTACTCAGAAACGCAATTAAATTAAGTCTGTCTGTTCATTTAAATACTTATTTTTTCGGTTTGAATAATAAATAAATGGATATAAAAATGTATTTTAGAAAATAACGATTTGACTTTTCTTATAGCATTTTTGACTGCATAATGTCAATTACGGTCTTCAAGTTTAAACGTTATTATCATTGATAGTTTCGGGGATTATTGATTCAGGGATTATTGATATTTTCAAATTATTATGCAATTGTTTTAGTATGACAAAAATTGTTTAAACTCATATTTTGTATGTTATACGAGTAATCTTCTGCAAATACACTGGTATATCTTTTAATCTACAGGAATATAAGTAGTACAGGTATATTGGCATATGTTTTGATATATATTGGCATATATTGGAATCAATTACGACCTTCTGGTATAAAGAGTACGGGGATTATTGACAATTTCAATTTATTAAGTCATCTCTTTTATTTTGGCAAAGATTTTTTAGACTCATATTGTAATACGGGTAATCTATTAACTCTCTGTCATATTTTCTAATCTGCGATAATATAAGTAATACGGGGCTGTTGTTATTGATGTTGAGACCCAGACCGTCAGACATACCAGAAAGGTGTAAGGTAACAGTAGTACGGGGTTGCATATATTGATTCAATTCCTTTTTTTTGTGAATTTGTTTACTAAAGGGGCCAGGATGTTTTATTCTTCAGATCTGCCCGTGATGATAATTTTGCATAGTGAGAACAGATATTCTTAAACTTCTCTTCAGGAACAATGAATTTAATATTTTAATAGCATTTGCAAATGATTGCGAATTATAAGATTCTTTATATTATATACTCCGTACGAAGAACGGGTATGCTGCTAATCGTTTAATGAATATTTATCCACTACTTTCAAAAACCATTATTATCGTCTGTTGATACTATTATCAATATTATAATCCTTTGGAAATATAACCACATCTGCATAGCAATCACCGTTTAATAAATATTCTTCCTTTACGTTTATGAACCATTATTAACGTCGTGTGATACTGTTATAAACATGATAACTCTTTAGAAGTGTGGCCACAGCTGAATAGCAACCATTGTTTGATAATTCCGTCACTACTTTCAAGAACCATTTCTGACGTCTTTCTATATTGCTATCAACAGAATCATCCTTTGGAAATGTAGCCACATCAGCATAGCAACCATCGTTTAATAACTCCCCCTCTACTTTTAAGAACCATTATTACTTTCCTTATATACATAATGTATAAGGAAAGTATTGTGACGGGGTCGAAAATTCGAATTCGAGTTTTCGACGTGAGAGCACGTTTCAAGTACCCCTGATCACGAATCAAACATTTTTGAAGTGATGTCTGTGTGTGTGTGTGTGTGTGTGTGTGTGTGTGTGTGTGTGTGTGTGTGTGAAAGTATGTGTGTATGTGTGTGTGTGTGTCAGTGAGTCTGTGGAGACGATAACTGACGAACGAATGGACCGATTCGAACCAAATTTGGTACAAAAATCACAATCCGTAAACACTTGAAGCCTATTGTTTTTATACGCAATCGAATGTTCCCCACCCCCTAAATTTTCGAGTGCAATTTTGAAAAAATCGTCAAAAAATCAAAACCGCTAATAAATTTTCGCAAATAGACATTTCTTATGTAATTTTTCATTAGAAAACGATTGACATAAATTTTAGAATGCTAACATGAACCGTTCTCGAGATATTGCACATTCTTCAAAAAAATATCAAAAGTCATATAAAATTAAAAAAAAATATTTCCTATTGGGAAACATGTTCACTTTTCATATGTAATACCATGCGTTTAATTTGGTAACATCATTCTCGTGGACCTAGCTCGTTTCATTCAGGAAAAAAGATACTTTGAGTAATACTTTTGTGTTTGAGCGCCAATAGTCATTTATCTGCTGTAAGAATAACATATTTCTTCGTCGATAACGCTTGGCGAGATTTTGGCGACGAATTTGGCGGAATGTCGCCAACTTGGCGACATTTTTAATTGTTGCCAAATTAACAGAAATCTTGCCAAATGGATAAAAATGACGCTAAATCAATGAAAATGACGACTCATTGAAGAAAATTCAATATCTTGGAAAGAATATTAGTATCTACTACAAGAAAATCCTATTTTTTTACTGTAAAAGAAGTAAATTCATTACATTATATAAGGAAAGTCATCTGTTGCCCACATCAGATTTTTTATTATTGACATGATAATCATTTGGAAATGTGGACATAGCTGTATAGTAATCATGGTTTAATAATCATTTCACTACTTTCAAGAACCATTTTAGAGGTATTTCTATATTACTATCAATATGATAATCCTTTGCAAATGCAGCCACATCTGCATAGCAACCACTGTTTAATACATATTTCTCCACTACTGTCGAGAACAATTTCTGACGTATTACTTTCCTTATATATATAATGTATAAGGAAAGTATTGTGGATAAGTAAGAAAATATTGTGTATAAGGAAAGTGTTGTGTAAGGAAAGAAATTCGAATTCGAGTTTTCGACGGGAGAGCACGTTTCAAGCATCCCTGATCACGAATCAAACATTTTTGAGGTGATGTCTGTGTGTGTGTGTGTGTGAAAGTATGTGTATGTGTGTGTGACAGTGAGCCTGTAGAGACGATAATTGACGAACGAATGGACCGATTCGAGCGAATTTGGTACAAAAATCACAATCCGTAAACACTTGAAGCCTATTGTTTTTATACGCAATCGAATGTTCCCCACCCCCTAAATTTTCGAGTGCAATTTTGAAAAAATCGTCAAAAAATCAAAACCGCTAATAAATTTTCGCAAATAGACATTTCTTATGTAATTTTTCATTAGAAAACGATTGACATAAATTTTAGAATGCTAACATGAACCGTTCTCGAGATATTGCACATTCTTCAAAAAAATATCAAAAGTCATATAAAATTAAAAAAAAATATTTCCTATTGGGAAACATGTTCACTTTTCATATGTAATACCATGCGTTTAATTTGGTAACATCATTCTCGTGGACCTAGCTCGTTTCATTCAGGAAAAAAGATACTTTTAGTAATACTTTTGTGTTTGAGCGCCAATAGTCATTTATCTGCTGTAAGAATAACATATTTCTTCGTCGATAACGCTTGGTGAGATTTTGGCGACGAATTTGGCGGAATGTCGCCAACTTGGCGACATTTTTAATTGTTGCCAAATTAACAGAAATCTTGCCAAATGGATAAAAATGACGCTAAATCAATGAAAATGACGACTCATTGAAGAAAATTCAATATCTTGGAAAGAATATTAGTATCTACTACAAGAAAATCCTATTTTTTTACTGTAAAAGAAGTAAATTCATTACATTATATAAGGAAAGTCATGTGTTGCCCACATCAGATTTTTTATTATTGACATGATAATCATTTGGAAATGTGGACATAGCTGTATAGTAATCATGGTTTAATAATTATTTCACTACTTTCAAGAACCATTTTAGAGGTATTTCTATATTACTATCAATATGATAATCCTTTGCAAATGCAGCCACATCTGCATAGCAACCACTGTTTAATACATATTTCTCCACTACTGTCGAGAACAATTTCTGACGTATTACTTTCCTTATATATATATAATGTATAAGGAAAGTATTGTGGATAAGTAAGAAAATATTGTGTATAAGGAAAGTGTTGTGTAAGGAAAGAAATTCGAATTCGAGTTTTCGACAAGAGAGCACGTTTCAAGCATCCCTGATCACGAATCAAACATTTTTGAGGTGATGTCTGTGTGTGTGTGTGTGTGTGTGAAAGTATGTGTATGTGTGTGTGACAGTGAGTCTGTAGAGACGATAATTGACGAACGAATGGACCGATTCGAACGAATTTGGTACAAAAATCACAATCCGTGAACACTTGAAGCCTATTGTTTTTATACGCAATCGAATGTTCCCCACCCCCTAAATTTTCGAGTGCAATTTTGAAAAAATCGTCAAAAAATCAAAACCGCTAATAAATTTTCGCAAATAGACATTACTTATGTAATTTTTCATTAGAAAACGATTGACATAAATTTTAGAACGCTAACATGAACCGTTCTCGAGATATTGCACATTCTTCAAAAAAATATCAAAAGTCATATAAAATAAAAAAAAATATTTCCTATTGAGAAACATGTTCACTTTTCATATGTAATACCATGCGTTTAATTTGGTGACATCATTCTCGTGGACCTAGCTCGTTTCATTCATGAAAAAAGATACTTTGAGTAATACTTTTGTGTTTGAACGCCAATAGTCACTTATCTCCTGCAAGAATAACATATGTCTTCGTCCATAACGCTCGGCGAGATTTTGGCGACGAATTTGGCGGAATGTCGCCAACTTGGCGACATTTTTAATTATTGCCAAATTAACAGAAATCTTGCCAAATGGATAAAAATGACGCTAAATCAATGAAAATGACGACTCATTGAAGAAAATTCAATATCTCAGAAAGAATATAAGTATCTACCACAAGAATAACATTTTTTTTTAATATAAAAGTAGTAAATTCATCGCATTATATAAGGACAGTCATGTGTTGCCCACATCAGATTTTTTTTTTATATTACTATCAACACGATGATCAATTTAAAATGCAACCGCATCTGCATACCAACCATCGTTTAATAATTAGTCCTCCACTACTTTCGAGAACCAATATTGACGGCTTTCGATACTATAATTAACATGATGCTCCTTCGGAAGTATGATCACAACTGCATAATAACCATCATTTATTAATTCCTTAACCATCGTTTAATAATTCCTTTAGAGAACAATTTTTGACGTATTTGTATATTACTACCAACAGGGCAATCCTATGAAAATGCAGTCACATCTGCATAGAAACTATCGTTTAATAAATATTACTTCACTATTTTAGAGAACCATTTTTGACGTCTTTTATTAGTATCAACACGATAATGCTTTGACAAGAAAGATCAATCATGCATAAAGCATTGACTATGAAACACTTTCCAACTTCAATGCAATTTCATTTAAACAACTCTAAAATCCGATACATTCCACGGTAATATTTTAAACATTATCACAATACTACATTAATTTATTATATTTGAAAACTTAAAAGTTCGTCGGAAAAAATGAACTTCATTCAAATGACGTCAATTAAATATAAATCGTCTGGATCCTCTGTAATGATTTGAACATTATCATACTAGTACAATAATTTATTATATTTGAAAACTTCAGCAAAAACAACTGAAATTTATTCAAATGACGCAATCGAAATATAACATGCCTGGCTCTCCCTATAAAAGCAGCATTCCATTAATAAACATTATCCCATTCATTTCATTCATCACAATACTATGATAATTTATTTTATTTAAAAACTTAAGACAATGGAGGTACGAGTAATTAAACTCTATGGTTAAAACTTCAACGAAAAAAAATCGTCCTTCTCTTTATAAAATCAATGAATATTTCATTCATATTAACTATACAGACTCCATGAGCTAAATAATTTTACGTTAAAGAGACGCAGCAGTTCTTATACAACTCATTCTACATATTTTGCTGCTTACATTTTACATAAGTGAGAAATAGGCTTCGTTGTAGAAATAATCAAATTTGGATGGTCATTTAAACTCAAATATATTGTAATTGCGTTGTTTGAGTATGTAGATGCACAGAACTTAAGCAAAAATAAAGCGGTTTTAGGACGAATACACACTCAATATGAAATAAAAAGAACTTTAAAAATCATGATTTTGAGACAAGACAAGCCATATTTCATTTTAAAGTGGGTGACGTAATCTCTTCATATAACGGTCACGTGATTGCTTTATATAAGATGTGCAATTACTATTTTTTTTTTATTTAAAAAACTACTGAATATATTTTGCTGAAATTTTTTTTTATATATTTTATGGTATAATTTGAATATAATCTAAAATTTTTGAAGCAATTTGTGAATTATTTTAAATTAACTTAAAAAATGTTTGAAAAATTAGATCCCATAGGGTTCAATGTATTTCATTTTTACAACCCGCGTTCAATCCAAAACTAATTGTGTGATATTATTCATTTATATTCCCATAGGTCCCACAGACCGTCTGAACAACATACTAAAATTTCATTTTGATTAAGTCATTTTTACGGCAGTTATCGTGCTAATGGACAGACAGACAGACAGACAGATAGACAGAATGAACAAAGTCATAAACACTTTTCAACTTTGTTATAAAGTGTTAAAAATGTAGAAACACCTACATAGAAATAATCGTTTAATAAATATTCCCCCACTGCTTTCGAGAACCATTTATGGCATCTTTCTATAGTACTATCAATTTCTGAAACTGTATGTTTAAACTGACATTCCGAACGAAATAAACTTTCAGTTTTGCTCTATTGAATTAAAAAATAGAAAATGTACAAAACCAAAGGTACATTTAAAAACTTTTATGAATGTCATGATTTATGCCAAGCTTGTTTTATGTATTTATCCAAAAAAAGATGCAAAATAATCATAAGTAGCAATACATTACAACTCACTTTTCATTTGTAACTTTTATGGACTTTCAATAAAACATTAAATTTTATCTTCCCAAAAGTATGTTTTGAAAATTTTTCACTTTTTTCCGGTTCGTAATGTGTTTTTCCCCTCATAAAACCCCAAATCACCGTGTTATGTGATTGGGCTGCGCATCATTACGAATCATGAATTTTATACCTCGTGTCAGAAAAACGAGTTGCCAGATTTATAATGACTAGCCTAAAGCGACAGATGTAGGAAGATAAATCTACATTTAAAGTAACAAATAAAAGTTGAATGTACATCCGGTTTCTGTTTTTTTAGTTATTTTTACTGTTATTGATATTTTTAAAGCAAAGTAATCCTCAATGAATGTTTCGGAAAAAATCTAACGCCATTCGTTAAATAAATGTTCAAAAAGGGGAAGATTGAACTAATTTCCTCATAAAAAATTAGTGAGTAACACTGTTACTCATTATAGATTGATATGAAACATCGTATTTTCCGCATATTTCGAATGGAAAAAAGTTTATGTGTTGTGTGTGATGATGGTATGGTTTCGATATATTTAATATACATTTATTTTTTTACATTCTTGAACCAAATTATTTTACCGTAAAGTTTAAAGGGTACGTGAAATCAGACGAAGCAGTGCATATTGAGTTCTGTATTGAGCCAGGCAGATACTAAGACTCATGGAGGTAAAAGACAGGAGATAAAACTTCATAGTGAGAAAAAAACAATATCGTTTGAGACAATAATTCAGATGCCGCTGGGATAAAATAAATAGCCCTGGATTGTATGCATTACTATGACGAAAGGTCTAAAATATTTATTTAAACTGCAAATTATTAACGCAATGCAAAGTAGAACTAAAACAATAAAGAGTATTCTTATATATTCAAAATTAATTTACCTGTCAATTTATTTTTATCTCCATATATTCTGTACTCTACAGGGTCCCAAAAAGTTTGAAACTCACTTTAATTCCTTACCTTTTGGAGATAAGTGAGCAAAGTAAATTGCAAACATTTTGAAAGTAAGGTACGAAAAAAAACTACGTTAATGAATTTGGTCAATCAACTTAGACAAATTTGGTCAATCAGATTTTTTTATTTTTAATACAACAAGATCATTATAAAAAACCGCATATATGTATCTTTAAAATCAACTGAATTATGATAAAGGAAAAAATCTAACTTATCTGTACCATGTAAAAAGCTATGTCATCACGGAAAATATGGATCATAAACAAATTGACGATGGAAATTGTTTAGATCAAAAATACGTTAATATGTGTCAAATTTTTTTATCACAAATGCATCTAAATAAAGCAATGCACAGACAGAGATCATATAAAGCAGTGGAACTCACTACGCGGTTGGGGCACATAATTAAAATATGCATATATTGATCTTTTTTGTGATATGTCACAAATTTACATTTCTAATGTGGTATATGGTCCCCATTCGCAATGTTCAATTTTCAATTAAATATAACTCCCTCAATTTTAACGATACGGATATGCGGTTTTTTTAATGATCATGTTGCATTAAAAATAAAAAAAAAAATTCTGATTGACCAAATTTGTAAGGGGTGGTATAAAATTTAAAAAGTGTAACTTTCTGAAAATTAATGGAAGGACAATTTCATTACCGTAGTCTTATTTCCTACCTTACTTTCAACATTTTTGCAATTTACATTGCCCACTTATCTCCAATAGGTAAAGAATTAAAGTGTGTTTCAATCTTTTTTTTTGGGACACCCTGTATAGTACAATTATGATGAATAAGTACTGGTTTTTTGTATTCATTATTAGGGAATTTTTAATTAAAAAATAATCCAAAATACATATAATGCATACTATGCATTTTTGTTGTGTCAACTAACAACAGCAGCTACTTTAATAACACTAGCGACACCTGGAGACACCTACAGTGGTACACAGAAGAATCAAGTTATAGTAAACATGGATTTAGAAAGAAGAAAATAAAGCACCTATGGATGAAACACTTGAGAATGCCATAATGCTGTGAGAATTATGTCTAGGTGTCACTAGTGTTAGTAAAGTAGCTGCTATTGTGAATTAACGCAAGAGAAAGGAGTACAATGATGAATACAACATTTGAAATGTTACATTCTTGTCGAAAAGTACGCAAGAAAGATCAATCATGCATAAAGCATTGATCAAGCAGTCATAAAGCATGAAACACTTTCCAATGGAATTTTATTTAAATATCACTGAAATGCGTTACATTCAGCGGTGATATACACTATATGATCAAAAGTATCCGGACACTTTGGATGTTAGAATGTTTTTCTAATTTCTAAAGAAATACTTGACGAAATGTTCTGTAACTTTGGCGATGTGAAAAATATGCTTGATCCCACACGTTCTAGTAAATTTTCGGTGACTTGTGCATTTAGAAGGCCACCAAGATATTGAAAGAAGAAAGATCAATCATGCATAAAGCATTGATTATGAAACACTATCTAACTTCAATGCAATTTTATTTAAACATCTCTAAAATGCGAAACATTCCTCGGTAATATTTTAAAAATTATCGCAATACTACATTTATTTATTATATTAGAAAACTTAAAACTTCATCGAAAAAAATGAACTTCAATAAAATGATGGCATTGAAATATAAGTTGCATGATTTAAACATCTCTGAAATGCGATACATTCCTCGGTAATATTTTTTAAATTATCATAATACTACAACAATTTATTATATTTGAAAACTTTATGGAAACAAATGAAATTTAATCAAATAACAAGATCGAAATATAACACGCCTGACTCTCTCTATAAAAGCAGCATTTCATTCATAAACATTTTTCCATTCACATTCATCACAATACTATAAAAATTTATTTTATATAAAAACTGAAGACCATGGAGGTACAAGTAATTAAACTCCATGCTTAAAACTTCATCGAAAAAATCGTCGTTCTCTCTGTACATGAATATTTCTTTCATATCAGCTATATTGCAGACTCCATGAGCTAAATAATTTTGTGTTAAAGAAATGCAGCAATTCTTATACAACTCATTCTACATATTTTGCTGTTTACATTTTCCATAAGTGAAAACTACGCTTCGCTGTAGAAGTATTCAAATTTGGATAATCATTTAAACTCAAATATATTGTAATTGCGTTGTTTCAGTAAGTAGATGCACAAAATTTAAGCAAAAATACAGCGGTTTTAGGACGGATACAACACGAAATATGAATAAAAAAGAACTTAAAATCACGATTTTAACACAAAATGGATGCCATATTTTATTTTGAAGTTGGTCACGCGATTTCTTCATATAATGGTCACGTGATCGATTCATATAAAAGGTGTAATTATTATTTTAATTTTTATTTAAAAAACTACTGAATATATTTTGCTGAATTTCTTTTATATATTTTATGGGATAATTTGAATATTTCCCAAAACTTTCGAAGTTATTTTTGAATTTTAAATCCGCTTAAAAAATGTTTGAAAAATTAGGTCACATAGGGTTCAATGTATTTTATTTTTTCATTCCGAGTTCAATTCAAAACTGTTTGGGGGATATAATTCATTTATATTCCCATAGATCCCACAGACCGTCTGAACAACATACTAAAATTTCATTTTGATAAAGTCATTTTTACGGCAGTTATCGTGTTAACGGACAAACAGACAGACGGACAGACGGACAGAATGAACAAAGTCATAAATACTTTTCTACTTTGTTGTAAAGTGTTAATAACTTTGTTGAAAAGTGTTAAAAAGTCATAAAAACTTTTCAACTTTGTTGTAAAGTGTTAAAAAGGGGGAAATATATTTCATCACCTTGTATCATAAAAAGCTTGAAATGATTTCTAACTTTCACAAAATAGTTAACTAGCTTTGTTCACTGTGTATAAGCATTTTCGTAAAATAAAAATGTATATTCATGAAGATATAAAAGCTTCTTTAAAAAACAAATTTTGTTACATGTTTTTTACTTGCAATATCCATAAGTTTCTATCAAATTTCATCAAACTAACAGAACAGAACATTTGTCAACCGTCCAAGATAACATTATACTTTAATTGAAAATTAAAGCATTGAATATACGATGAGATATAAGCATTTGAAGTTTTTACTGCGCAGACGCGAAACATAGCAATAGTTGTCTTTCATGATGTTGTAGTGAATACTATAGGGCAACTTCTATAAAAAATCCACTGGAATATCGTGAAAATTCACAAAGATATCGTCGATACAGTGATCAGTTTTTCTCTGACTCTCTGTAAGTACCTGGATGATAAGGGGGTTTCCACAAATTGACACTTTACAAATTCATAGAACACCCCTGTTCTGAAAATCAACTAGTCCAATTTTATGCAAATAATGATGAAATGTCTTCGGACATCACTGTACGTGGTGGATTCTGCCAGTGACGTTAAATTTCTAGCTCGCAGACAAGTATAAAGGAAGACAGACGAAATAACAAATTTAATTTCGTAGCCCGAAAAGTAAAATGGGAGGAAAACGCGAGCTAAATGAGTTTGAACGTGGTGAAGTGATTGGTTGTCACCGCTGTGGAAAATCTGTTGGTGAGATTTCTGTCATGTTAAGAGTGACTCGTTCCACCGTAAATGATGTTATCGTAAAGTAGAAATGTACAGGCACTACAATTGTGCATATGAGACATGGTCGATCATTCCGTCTAGTAGAAAGCGACCGCATAGTGGTGAAGAGAGTTGTGAAAGCGAACTGCATGCAAATGGTGGAAATAGTTTGTTCAGCATTTCAGGAAGCCTCTGGATGCAATGTCAGCACAATGGCAGTTCGTCGGGAGCTGCAAAGTCTTGGTTTCCATAAGTGATCAGCTTCATATAAACCAAGTATTACCGTAACGAATGCCAAGCTTCGCTTACAGTGGTACAAAGCGCTCAAGAAATGGAGCCTTCAGCAATGGCGTCCAGTGTTATAGAGCGACGAATCATGGTACACACGCTGACAATCCGATGGTAGAGTCTGGGTGTGGAGAATGCCGGGTGAACGCCTTTTACGTGACTATATTGTGCCGCAAGTTAAGTTTGGTGGTGGAATCATACTGGTTTGAGACTGTTTCTCATGGTTCGGACTTGGCACTCTAATTCTTGTGAATGAGACTGTGACGACGGAAGGATATCTCGACATTTTGGACAATTCCATGCTGCTTGCATTGTGGCAACAGTTTGGAGTAGGTCCATTCTTGTTTCAAGATGATCGTGCTCCTGTCTACAAAGCACGGGCTGTGCAGAGCTGGTTTGCTGACATGGATGTTGAGGAATTAGACTGGCCTGCTCAGAGTTCAGACCTCAATCCCATAGAATACGTATGGGATGAATTGGAACGTCGACTGCGAGTTAGGTTATAACGCCCCACACCGGCAGCAGAGATGACTAATATTCTTTTAAAGGAATGGCGTGCACTTCCTGCTACAACATTCCAGAAACTAGTCACTAACCTCCCGGATGGAGTGGCAGCCGTCATTGCAGCAAAAGGTGGCCCCACTTCATGCAAGTTTGCGACTTTTCTGAAGGAGAAGCAAAACATACAGGCGCCAGGATAGTTTTGGTCAGATCGTGCAAATGTATTTAGCATATTAGTTAATTGTATTTTCTCCAGTTTAACTATCCTATGATTTACGATTTAAAATGTCAATTTATGAAAACCCCTTATCATCCAGGTATTTTCAAAGAGTCAGAAAAAAATTGATAGCTATATCATCGAAATATTTGAGAATTTTCAAGATATCCAGCGGGTTTTTATAGAAGTTGTCCTACAGTATTCACTACAAAATCATGAAACAAAACTATTGCTATGTTTCGCGCCTGCTCAGTAAAAACTTAATTTCTCCAAATGCTTATATCTCATCGTATATCCAATGATTTAATTTTCAATTGAAGTATAATGTTCCCACGTTAGATAACATCCCGGGGTATAACCCGGCACACCCTAAGGCACGCAAGCGCCCCAGGGCGTTGCCGTGGCCCCGCCCCAAGTATGCCTTCCTATGCCCTTCAAGGGGCCGTTCTATCTAGCATTGTTTTGCATCTGCGCCACCCCCTTCGTTTTTTATCTCTGAACTCTAGTTAACTCCGTGCCCCTCCCTTTCTTTTGGGAATTCGCGATCCTTCGACGAAGCTTTAAAAATTTTTTGTTGTGTACGTTCACCCCCCCCCCCTTTCTCAAGCTAATAGCCTTGCGCCCCTCGGGGCGCGCTTCTTACCCCTTCTCTTTTTCTCTCACAAGGTGCCCGCTTGGGCCCTAGCTCTTTCTCCTCTCTCTGAAGACTTGGGGAAGGGCCGACTTCGGTCGCAGCCCCCTCCCCAAGCGAACCTTCTGATGTAAACTCTCTCCTTTATGTATTTCTCTTCAGTATCGCTTTTCCTTTTCGCGCGGAGTTTAAAGGGGGGATTTTTCTCCTCCTGGGCACTCCGTATAACCCCGTCCTTGAGACCTGAAGTATAATGTCTTCTTGGACGTTGACAAATGTTCTGTAAGTTTCGTGAAATTTGATTGAAACCTATGGATATTGAAAGCAAAAAACATGTAAATTGTTTTTTTTTTAAAGAAACATTTATATCTTCATAAATTTTGTTTTAATACACATTGAACAAAGCTAGTTAACTATATGGTGAAAGTTACAAATCAGTTCCAGCTTTTTATGATACAGGGTGATCAAATATCCCCTTTTTTCAATATCTTGGAGGTCCTCTAAATGCGCAAGTCACCAACATTTTACTGGAAAGTGCGCGTTCAAGAATGTTCCTCACATCGCCAAAGTTACAAAACACTTCGCCAAGTATTTGTTTAGAAATTCGAAAAACATTCCAACATCCAAAGTGCTCGGATACTTTTGAACATATAGTGTAGTTTAAATTATCACTGTACTACAATTTATTTTACTTAAAAGCTTAAAACCATGGAGGTAAAAGTACTTTCTAACTCCATGCTTAAAACTTCATCGAAAAAAATGAACTTTATTCAAATGACGTCATCGAAATATAAATTGTCTGGCTCTCTATGTAAATGGAATGAATATCTCATTCATATCACTTTTATTCCAGAATCCAGAGCTAAATAATTGTGCTTGAAAAAAAATTTGCAGTTCTTGTACAACTCATTTTACAATCACTTGTTTACATTCTGCATCCTTTAAAATTAGGACTCGCTGTAGAAATAATCAATGTTTGATAATCATTTAACTCGAAAATATTGTAATTGCGTTAAATATATATGAATTTAGAATAGAATATAGATGAATTTAGAATATAGATGCACAGAAAATACTCAAAAATAAAGCGGTTTTAGGACCGCTGCAATATTAAATATAAATTTAAAAAACTTTAAAAATCACGATTTTTAGACTGGAAAAAAAAATGGATACCATATTTTATTTTGAAGTGGGTTACGTAATCTCTTCATATAATATGGGTGTAATTATTATTTTAATTTTTTGTTTTGAAACCTACCGAACATGGTTTGCTCAATTTTTCTTTGTATATTTTATGGAATAACTTGAATATTTCTTGGGAATTTTAACTTTGCTTAAAAAATGTTTGAAAAATTAGGTCCCATAGGGTTCAATGTACAGGGTCTTTATAATTAAAGTTCCACTTTGAAATGGCCATAAAAAGAAAACAACTGGACAGAATGTTATTAAACTTGGTAATAATTTACAGGAGGTCATGGGATTTTATTTTCCGCAAAAAAAAAAGAAGTTCAAAACCTCACCGTCAGCGGGGAATGGCGCTGTGTACAATATTGTTAAACGAAATAAGGCATGAAGACATCGGTTTAAAAGTTTTAAATCGTTTCTAAATCGTGTTACAAATCATGTTCAATGTGGCTTCCACCATTTTCTGAAAGCAAGTTAATTCGCATTACTGCTTTCTTAATAGTAGTTCTTAGCATATCAGGAGGAATGTTACGGACATGTCGGTGTATCACATTTTTCAATTCCGTCAAATTGTTTATGTTATCACTATAAATAGTGGCTTTGAGGTAACCCCATAGCCAGAGGTCACATGGGTTGAGGTTTGGTGACCGGGATAGCCAAGAAATGGGGAAGTGTCGGCTTACAATCCGGTCATCCGTGAAATGTTGCTTAAGTAACTGTTTGACACATGTACCAATGTGAGATGGAACTCCGTCCTGCATAAAAATCGTGGTGTCTAAGCCACTGTTTATGGTGATAACATAAACAATTTGGCTGAAGTGAAAAATTTGATAGACCGACATGTCCGTAACATTCCTCCTGATATGCTAAGAGCTACTTTTGAGAAAGCAGTAACTCGATTTAACTTGCTTTCAAAAAATGGTGGAAACCACATTGAACATGATTTGTAACACGTTTTAGAAACGATTAAAAACTTTTTAAACCGATGTCTTCATGCCTTATTTCGTTTAACAATATTGCATACAGAGCCATTCGCCGCTGACGGTGAGTTTTTGAACTTTTTTTTTGCGGAAAATAAAATCCCATGACCTCCTGTAAACTATTACCAAGTTTGATAACATTCTGTGCAGTATTTTTCCTTCTATGGCCATTTCAAAGTGGAACTTTAATTATAAAGACCCTGTATATTACCTTTTCAAACTGGGTTCAATCCAAAACTATTTGGGTGATATTATACATTTACATTCCCATATGTCCCATAGACCTTCTCAACAACATGCTAAAATTTCATTTTGATAAAGTCATTTTTACGGCAGTTATCGTGGGAACGGACAGATAGACAGACAGACAGAATGAACAAAGTCATAAACACTTGTCGACTATGTCGGAAAGTGTTAAAAATGAGCTTTTAAAAACATTCAATGAACAAAATACTAAAGTTCAACTCTAACCTTTACGATATAAAAGTAGTATGAAATAGTAATACTAGTTTGATACACTTAGACTTTTATTTGAAAATACAGAAGCAGCATTATTTGAAAATACAGAGCAAGGGCGGTATTGGGAATTGCTACGAAACATTTCACTACCTGACGTTGTATTTGGAGACGATGAGAAAATATAAATATGTATCTTTACGGTCAGTCTGAAATGGCAGAGATTTGGTGACAATCAAATATTCTTTTCAGAATTACCGACGATGATACATGTTTCAAATTGTTTACAGTATTTAATTACACATTCTATTTGCTGTATTTCTTAACGAATCAGCTTTCTTGAACACATTCTATTTGCTGTATTTCTTAACGAATCAGCTTTCTTGAAGGAAGAAATTATTTTACTCTGCATTGAGTTAACGAAATCATATTTTATATTGAATTTAACATTAAAATTTTTTCGGTAGCAAAATCGTATATAATAATAATAATAAATAATAATAAACTTTATTTTGCCACATAAAATACACAACATATACAATTTTTACTTATAAGTAAAGTATAACAATCAGGCAAGGAACTGCGAAGAAAGACGCTATAGATAGGCTTGACAACTCCGCAGTCCCCAACCAAACAGGCAACACGCTAGCATTAATACAATGGTCAGTGGCAGAACAAAAGCCATAACAAAATGAACAAGAAACAACTAGCAGAAGAACAAGTAGCAAAGCAAATGAAAAAATCTGATGTGGGCAACACATGACTTTCCCTGCAGGCTTATATCCACGTTCTCTTTATTTTGATTAAATTTAATTCACTTATTATTCAATTTTCGTTCTCATTTGGTAATTAGATTTACTTGCGTAGAGAAAATACGAAAGAACTAAAATATCTCGAGAACAGCTAGTCCTGGTGCAATGGAGTTGGTCCTATTCTTTTCATCGTTGAAAATTACGTATAAAACAAGCATTTAATGGATATATTAAGCATACGTAGTTTTTCAGTTTAGATTTTGACGATTTTTGCGGGCCATTTCACAAAAAAAGCAGATTATTTTTTTCCAAATCGTACCAAAATTTAATCAGCTCCAGGGTATACCACGAGCGACTTATCCACTAATTTTTGTGAAATTCAGTCCATTTAGTTTTTTAACTAGATAGGATACAGGCAATTTTTGCGGGCCATTTCGAAAAAACGGCGAGTTCTTTTGTCCCGAATAGTACCCGAAACTAATCAGCACCAGAATCGCCCACAAGTGACTTACCTACAAAATTTTATGAAATTCGGTCAGACAGTTTTTTAGTTTGAGTGAATACAAAATCTGTACACACAGACAGACAGACACACAGACACACACACAAACGTCACGCTAAAAATAGTTTTTTCGTATTCTAGAGGTCTCGAAACGTGTAGATCCGTCGAAAACTCGAGTTGCGATTTTCGGCATGATTCCAATACTTTCCCTATACATTACCATTTATTGCAGAGAAAGTAAAATAGGTCAGCAAATAGCTCAGACCTGTAACAGAAACATCTTTAACTACTTCTTAAATCTATTTTCACCGTTCAGTGATTTTAAGAAAAGTGGTAAAGAATTCCATAATCTTGAGTCAGTGGAATTGATATCCAGGTATAAGCTGTGCGTACGAGAAAAAAGGGGTAACAATTGATCCTTATACCGAGTATTATAAGTATGATCAAGAAAATTAACGAAACAGATACTGCAATGCTGATTAGAATGAGACATAAACACAGCCAAACAGTAAAAATATCTTAGTGGCGGCCAAAATTTTGTAGCGAGAACAAATATCACGGTGATGAATATTTAAATCAAAGGAATCTTTAAGAAGAGATATATATTTATTTTATGAAATACGAAGCCTGTTTATATTTCTGGTAGTAGTGTTTCCCAAACAAGATTACAATAAGACAGATGAGAAAAATATTAAACTGTAAATAGAGCATAATTAAAACAGTTTTTGGTAAAGAAGATAATTTAGTTCTAACTAATCCGATGTGTTGTTTTACTTTATTAAAAATGTAATCAAATCACGCCCAAGAACTTGACGTCGGAAGAAAAAAGAATACTGGAGCGATTTATATAAAAATTATTTATATCACGAGCAGAATATTTCCTATCAAGAACACACTTTCAGTATTTAAGGTTAAGAAGTTTTGATCAAACCAGTCTACAGAGTTATGTATTTGAGAATTTAGTTGTTTGAAAAGTATCTGAATATTTTCATCAACAAAAATAAGCTCGTATCATCAGCAAAAATTATTTTGGAAGCACAAGAAGGAACATAGAAGATATCATTTATGTAAATTAAAAACAGAATCGGGCCTAAGATTGAGCCTTGAGGGACAGCAGTGAGGACAGTTTCATAGCGAGAACGAACGTTTTGTAACTGGACAAATTGTTTACGATCCGTTAAGTTGTTTTTGAATAAAATATTAGTTATACCTCTAATACCAATGCAGTCAGGTTTTGATAAGAGACGTTGGTAATGAATAGTATCCAAAGCTTTTGATAACAAAAATACCGAGAACCGAATGTTTAATATCTAGATTACACGGTATAGTATTTAAGGCGGTTAAAATTGCAAGTTCAGTTGATTTTCGTTTTTGAAATCCAAATTGGTTGGGATGAATAATGTTATTTTTACCAAGAAATTCGATAAATCTAACACAGAGTAGTAAGAAGTAGTAGTCTAACACAGAGTAGGAAGAAGTAGTAGTCTAACACAGAGTAGGAAGAAGTAGTAATCTAACACAGAGTAGGAAGAAGCAGTCTAACACAGAGTATAAAATTTAAATTCGTACTTGAATCCATCGCTTGCGAAGATAGCATATTTTAAACCATCTACCCTATGGCGCAGATTCCACGGCTTAGGTTCCCAATCTGGACGGTACCACCTCCTAGAAAGCGATTTCAAGACTGAAAGTGGCTATAGGGTTAGAGGCATATTCTGTGTCGCGATAAAGGGCGTTTTAATACATTCTTAATACTTCCTAAACTCTTCAAACTGAGAAAAGTTAAAATATTATTGATTAATCTTTGTTTTAAAAGAAATATTTTACAAGTTTACATATACAGAAACCCTCACAAAGTAATTTCAAATGGAAGCCGCTTCCTCTTCTTGAAAAATTCCAAACGACTTCATAGTCCAAAATAACATGTTTAATACAAATTAATCATACTGAAGACATAGTCATTAATAACTTTAATAATGCTCAATTAACGTAGACCGGATAGGCAGGGTTGGGTTCG
Organism: Amaurobius ferox; assembly: GCA_951213105.1. Classification (NCBI taxonomy): domain Eukaryota; kingdom Metazoa; phylum Arthropoda; class Arachnida; order Araneae; family Amaurobiidae; genus Amaurobius; species Amaurobius ferox. Next base: position 95,937,435 of record OX578135.1, read on the forward strand.
AATTAAGCGGTACCCCAAAGAGGTTCTATGAACACGAAGTAATTTTCTAATGTATAAATTTGGAAATTTTTACAACCACAGAATATTTTATCTGCCTGTACTTGTGATTTTACAGATGCGATATTTTTAAAGATAATTTAGAAAAAAATATTCAGAAAAAAATATGATTAAAAATACCCGTTGCCGGTCTTCAACATGAACTACTAATATTAGATACTAAGATTATTCAAATTTTATCAACAGAAACGCAATAAAGAGAAATCTATAGCCCGGAATACCATCCCACTGCGCTTCCTTTGCGTACAGGTCCCGCCCTCTATACGGCTATTTAAGCTGTTGCGGCATACTATATGTTCGGTGTCCAGCAGATAGGGACTACGCTCGGATATATAAAAATCTGATGTGGGCAGCACATGACTTTCCCTGCAGACTTATATTAACGTTCTCTTTATTTTAATTAAATTTATTTCACTTTTAATTCAATTTTAGTTCTCATTCGGTAACCGGATTTATTTTCAAAGCTGGCGTAGAGAAAATACGGAAAACTAAAATATCTCGAGAACGGCTAGTCCTAGTTTAATGGGATTGGTCTTATTCTTTTCTTCGTTAAAAATTACGTATAAAACAAGCATTTAATGGATATATTTCAGCATACGTAGTTATTTATTTTAGATTTCGTCGATTTTTGCGGGCCATTTTGCAAAAAAAGGCAGGTTATTTTTTTCCAAATCTTACCAAAATCTAATCAGCACCAGGGTGTCCCACAAGTGACTTACCTACCAAATTTTGTTTAATTCGGTCCTTTAGTTTTTCAACTAGAGTGGATAAAAGCTTTTGCGGGCCATTTCGCAAAAAAAGGCGGGTTATTTTATCCCGAATCATACCCAAAACTAATCAGCACCAGATCCGCCCACAAGTGATATACCTACCAAATTTTATGAAATTCGGTCAATCAGTTTTCTAGTTAGAGTGGATACAAAATCTGCACAGACAGACACACACACAGACGTCACGCTAAAAATAGTGTTTTCGTATTCTAGAGGTCCCGAAACGTGTAGATCCGTCGAAAACTCGAGTTGCGATTTTCGGCATGATTCCAATACTTTCCCTATACATTACCATGTATTACAGCGAAAGTAAAAATTGAATGAATCAATGAAAAATCAAATATTAACTTTCCTTTCAAACTAATTTCAATCACAAGCGTTGAGATAACACAGATCAAGAACGATTGAACACGTTCATTTGATCGGTCGAAGTTATTAACAAGAAATATCAATCATACATAAAGCATTGATTATGAAACACTTTCAAACTGAAATGCAATTTTATTTAAACATCTCTAAAATGCGATACATTCAGCTCTGATATATTTTAAATAATCACAGCATTACAATAATTTATTATTTTTGTAAGCTTATAACTTCATTGAAAAAAATGAATTTTATTCAAATGACGTCATCAAAATATAAATCGTCTGGCTCTCTATGTAAAAGAAGTTAACATTTCATTCATACACTTTTATTCCAGACTCCAGTGTCAAATAATTTTGCATGAAAAATTCAGCAATTCTCATACAATTCACTTGCAATCACTTGCAATCTCATACAATTCACCTTGCAATCACTTGCTTATATTCTGCATCCATTAAAATTAGGCTTCGTTGTAGAAATAATCAAAGTTTGATGATCATTTAAACTAAAAAATATTGTGATTACGTTGGTTTAGAATATAGATGCACAAAAAATACTCAAAAATATAGCGGTTTTAGGACGGAAGCAACAATAAATATAAATTTAAAAGAACTTTAAAAGTCGCGATTTTTACTCTGGAAAAAATAGATGGATGCCATATTTTATTTTGAAATGAGTCAGGTGATATCTTCATATAATATGGGTGTAATTATTATTTTAATTTTTATTTAAAAACTACCGAACATATTTTCCTGAATTTTTTTTATATATTTTATAGGATAATTTAATTGTTTCCTAAAATTTTCGAAGCAATTTGTGAATTTGAAATTCGCTTAAAAAATGTTTGAAAAATTAGATCCCATAGGCTTCAATGTATTTCATTTTTTCAACCCGGGTTCAATCCAAAAGTAATTGGGTGATATTATTCATTTACATTGACATATTGACATTACATACATACACAAACCATCTCAACAACATACAAAAATTTCATTTTGATAAAGTCATTTTTACGGCAGTTAGCATGCGAACGGATAGATAGACAGACAGAATGAACAAAATCATAAACACTTTTCAACTGTGTTATAAAGTGTTTATGTTAAAAATATTAAAAAGAAAATCAAACACATAATTCTAACAATGGTTTCTATACACATTTTAAACTTACTTATGAGTGTTAAAATTTTCACCTTGGAAGTTAAAATATTTTCTTGTTTTCCTTGCATATATTTATTGCAGTTCCTTAATATATAAAAAAATTGGTGAGAGAAGCTAATTTTAATTTGAAATTTTCATCACCATGTAAATAATAAATTTAATAATATTCTTGAAAATGCTCTAAATTTTTTTATTTATATACTCGAAATTATGCATGATCATTTGACATCCAGCATACTTCTCTATGATGAATTAAATTTTTGTGAACCGTACCTAATTTTTTTACAGGTCTGTGTTATTTTGTTGAACAATAAATAGTGCTCTATCTACTTTGACATAGATAGCAAACTTGTATGTAATTATAGTAAAGAACCTTCCTGTCCCAAACGGGAATCAAACCACGTATTTTCGTACTGACTAGCCGATGCTCTACCGTTGAGCTACTGAAACAGCATTGCAAAAGATCTTATCGTCAAAGTGAACCTGCAAAATATGTTAAAAATTTGCGCAAATTCGAAGAAAGTTTTTTATAAATTTGTATAATAATGCACAATACGCATAAAATGTTTACTGTAAAAATTACAGTAAACATTTAAATCACAGGGTGTGAATAACATATATAATAACACCCTGTGATATAAATTAACATATGATGTAATTTTCTTCTGCCTGTTGAAATTTTACTGCACCTTGAATCAAATGAATTTTTCTTCAAGAAGTGTATTCTTCAAAAGAACCATACGGCTGAACACAACCAACGTTTTTGTGGGAACACATAAATTTTTCCTCACATGCGCAATCAGCAGAATTTTAACGATTTTATAATGATGTACATGTGTTGTAAATATCTCTTACATCACAGGTGCAATAAAATTTACAACGATTCGCGATGAAAAAAATTCTGTAATTATACTGCAATATTTTATAGTGTCGTATAATAATTTAAACCGCAAATTTCGCCAAACCAAGAAATCGTGGCACACCGTGGTGCTGTAACACACTGGTCGTAAAACACTCTTTAAGGTAGTGGAATGGCATTCTCCTATATTTTAATGGAAGTGGCACACTAAACTCTTCCAAACTGTACAACCTGATTCTTTAAGATTTTATAAAGTCCAGAATCTTGTCCGCTGTATTCGCTGCTTTCCTGTACAGATCATCATCTTGCCTGTCGATTAAAGTTGTGATTTATCGTGGGTCCACTGAATCGTAGGTTCATTGAATCATAGGTCCATCGAATCGTTGGTTCATTGAATCATAGGTCTATCGAATCGTAGGTTCATTGAATCATAGGTCTATCGAATCGTAGGTTCATTGAATCATAGGTCTATCGAATCGTAGGTTCATTGAATCATAGGTCTATCGAATCGTAGGTTCATTGAATCATAGATCTATCGAATCGTAGGTTCATTGAATCATAGGTCTATCGAATCGTAGGTCCACGAAATGCTCATCTCTTTTAGTGGAAATGGACGACACATTTTCACTTATAAATACACAAAGACACTCTCTCTCTCTCCCTCCCTCCTCCCTTTCTCTCTCCCTTCTCCCCCTTATATATATATATATATATATATATATATATATATATATATATATATATATATATATATATATATATATATATATATATATATATATTAGAAAAATATAATAATAATAACCAATTCTATGTAATCATGAAATATTAAAATCACCAAGGCAATCACACCTAGTCCACTATGCCGATAAAAGAAATAAACAACACCGACCGGAAATCGGAGATTAACCAGAATTAAATTCAGCTTCAGGTCTGAGCTTCTAATTCTAATTAACCCAAACAAATGCCTGTTTCAGATTTGGCAATACTAAGTTACTATAAATGCCAAAACTCAGACTACAGACACCAAAAGAGGAAGAATTGAATAAATAAATAAATATATATATATATATATATATATATATATATATAACGCCCGTTTCTTTAAGAATTTGAAATTGGATATTAACCAGAATTAAATTCATCTTCAGGTTTGAGCTTCTAATTCTAATTAACCCAAACAAATGCCTGTGGTAAGTTACTATAAATGCCAAAACTCAGACTACAGACACCAAAAGAGGAAGAATTGACGAAAAAAGAATAATAATATATATATATATATATATATATATATATATATATATTAAACGTCCGTTTCTTTAAGAGTTTGAAATCGGAGATTAACCAGAATTAAATGCATCTTCAGGTCTGAGCTTCTAATTCTAATTAACCCAAACAAATGCCTGTTTCAGATTTGTCAATAGTAAGTTACTATAAATGCAAAAACTCGGACTACAGACACCAAAAGAGGGAGAATTGAAGAAAAAAATATATATATATATTAAACGTCCGTTTCTTTAATTTGACAGAAATCATGAATATAAACCATACATATTTACCATTAAGCAATAATTTAAAAAATATTCTGTCATGGATGGATGTTTCAGCACAAAAATACAGTTGCTGATTTGCCTTTGAAATAAATTATACATAAAATACTCCTATGAAAAACAATAAAATATCTGACTCAGAAAACCAAAGCGAAATATATATTTTTTTTATTTCCTCTCATATACACGCCACCAGTTATGCAAAGCGTATTTTATATATCCATCTAAAAAATTATATAAAATAATTTATTTAAATGCAGCAATAAATCATTGTGCCCTTTTCATCTGCAACTTTTATGGACTTTCAATAAAACATTAAATTTTATCTCCCTGAACGTATGTTTAAGAAATTTTTCATTTTTTTTTCGGGCTCGTAATGTGTTTTTCCCCCCGTAAAACCTCAAATCACCGTGTTATGTGATTGGGACGCGCGTCATTACGAATCATGAATTTCATATTCAGTGTCAGAAAAATGAGTTGCCAGATTTATAATGACTCGCCTAAAGCGACAGATACAGAAAGAAAAATCTACATTTAATGACAACTAAAATAAAAAAGTGCACTTTTTAGGTATTTTATCGCTATTGATATTTTTAATGTTCAATGTAACTCATTTAAGTGGTTTTGTATATTTTAGTAGCATATAACATTTAAAAAATGCAGAGGGGTTAAAAAGATAATGTATAACGTTTTGAAATACATTTTTTGTTAACAAAGTATATTGATATCGTGTTAATACGAGCAGGGCATACATTATATTAATTAGTCTTCGGATATTAAAATTAAAGCTTATCGGATTTGTCTGTTCAAATATTTTTTTAAAGTATTAATTTTAATATAGTGTAAAGTTCTGAGCTGTTCGGGCTCCATTGTAAACTTTAACTGAAATGGAGTTGGTCACGCTAATTCCCTGATCGGATGCTATTGTAAAGGTTAGAGACCTTTGCTGCGTAAGTTTGAGTTATGTTAAGTTAAAGTGACATAACTTTGTAGTAATTGATACACAAGAGCCTTACAACCAGAAATAATAAAACACTTATGCAGGATACTGCAGCTAGCTGAGTAAATAATTAGAGGCAGAACAGATACACCAGTATTGAAGTATTGCAATTTGCCGTCATTTAACAAACATAGATCATTAATGAACTTTGACCGGACCGGTTGATATACTATCTTTACGAAATCATTGCTCATGCTATAAATCATCGATCAAGCTATAAATCATCGATAATAACTCAACTTCTTCTTAGGACATCTAAATCTTGTCTTGGCCAACTAATGATACTAGATCCTCCCGACAATAGTTGTATCCATACATGTCCATATATGCGCACTTTCCACGTCTTTCACTCGCGCATTGAATAGGCTGCTATCACGTCCAAGGGATATTTTGCCCAACTA
>OX578135.1:95948595-95968595 GCA_951213105.1 Amaurobius ferox
AAATAATCAAACCAGTGTTTGAAATACTACTGTATATTTTGATAAGTTTCTCATACGCAATCTGATATGCAATCAAATTATGAACAATATTCTTTATTAAACAATTCGTCTTTCCCATCCAATTGCCCGTGTAGCGAGAATAAACCAGAACTGGCGATAAAGCGACGTTTGGCGTGTGGCATGAGAGATTACTTCTGAAATTGTTGAATCGGTATACACTATGGCTTATCGCGTAAGGTGCACTTCAACTATAGACTAATATGATCGTATAAGTTCCTTAATGAATAGAATCGTATAGCAAGCTGAATATCTGGGATTTAAATCTGGGCGAGATAGGCGCTATTCACATGTCTAAAATTATAAATATTCATTTTTCTATATTCTTATGAAAAGAAAACATGTAATTTAAAACCTACTTATTGAAAAATTACAATTAGATTGGTTATTTAGAAATACAAAATCTTCATATACAGAGTCCAACAATCCAAGGTTCCAAATGATGCATTTGAAAATGTATTTTTGTATCAAGTGAATATTGGCCGGATGAACGAATTTTTTTAGATGTCGTCACTTCTCATAAGCTTCCGTGAGCATCATTCTTCAATACCCAGCGAAACCCGTGGAAAGCACTGCCATTCAGTTTTGACTCTTAAGTTCAGTGACCTGTCAAAATGGAACTGACAGTGTATTTTTCAAAATCCGCTCCTTGATTTATTTTGTGTCATTCCGGACTGTCTCATCTTCGAAGATATATTGGTATGCAGCCTTTTATTATGTCAGCCGAGCGCCTTTGTGATTTAAAGTTATTGTACATTGGAATTCGTAGGAATTGTTTAAAAATCGTTAAACGATGTTTAATGTTTGGTACGTTTGTAAACAAAGATAAATGAAATGCATTTATAAAATATTTAATTCAAAATACATTTTTATATGTTTATTGGATATTTTTGGAAAATGATTGATTAGTTTTGATGGAAATACCTTGAGATGGAAATATATTCAGTCGATTTTCTAAAACTGTTATGTTTGTCTTGTATAGGTTTAACTTCTCCCCCATCGCCTATTATCATTATAAAAATAACATTATTTTAGGAGCCTTTGTTCTGAAATAATTTATTTTGAAAATATATATTTGCAATGGCAATACATCAATGACAACTAGAGATTGAATCATGGCGGTAAAAAAAAAAGAATTAAAATGTCATGTTCAAAAATCCCCAAAATCGTTTGAGACAACAATTCAGATGGCGCCGGAGTGAAATACAACCCACTCTCTTTTTGTCTCTGCCTCTCTCCAAAGTTTACATCTGTCTGTATAGAAATTCAGGCCAATATCATGGTTTGACCAGAAGTACTGACACATGCACATATTGTGAAAACACTTCAATTAGTGAGCAGATGTACTAAAATCTCATTTCACTCGATACAGAAAGCAAAATTGAAAGATACAGACATAAAGAAAAACTCAAAAGATTTGAACTGTACGTTTCATGCACATAAATTATGACTTTATATTGCATCTCAGAAAATTTCAAAAACTACAAAAAAAACATTAATTTATAGTGAAATACTAATATCCACAACGAATATTTTTCTACAGTTAAGGAGGAATATAGTATAATTTTAGGCCTTTAAAAAGTCATGGAAAAATTAATTATTTATTTGTTACAGACATACGTTTGGGAAATTTTTTAATCTATGGTGTTTTTGAAAATAAAATGGTAATGTTTCACCTAAGTAATAAAAAATAGCAATGTTTCATCTAAGTGATAATTAATAGTGTATTTAATCTATATAAGTGGTATAACGGACTGCATCGAGTGCCACAAAGATCCACAAAATTTCAGCGCATAACATTTTTTTTACTATCAATACAGTTATCAGATTATCAGATACTTAGATCCGGTTAGTGCTACAAAGTAAGAAACTGCTTAATAGATGTTGTTATATGCAATAGTAGTGCGAAACTATATATAAATGAATCATAAAAAATATTCTGATTTACTTTCGGTAACATAAGTATTAAATTCGAATTCTTAACGAATGCTTTAAATTAAGATTGGAAGGAAGTGGCAGAAGTTCCAATAGAAAATATCCCTAGAAGTTAAAGAAAAGAGGTTAAAATACTCAAAAGTATTCGGTACATAAATATTTATATCTCTTATAGTTATTCTGGAAAACAAAGAAATAAAATACCCTGAATATGGAAATTTAGATGTACATTTATACATAAGCCTACGTATAAATTCGCAACTTAAACTGGTTTGCGGAAATATCTTTACAAGTCAGCGATTCTGCATGTAAATTCGCATAAGCAAACAGCGCTTCAATAATAAGTTGCTCTCGAGAGAAAGGGTGTGGTCAGTAATGGCGATCCAGTTACGGAAGAAATGCATTTGAATTCCAAATCTTTAGCGAATTCAGGTAAAGTATAGGAAAATCGAGAAATGAATGAAAAAACTCTATAAATTTCTTAATAGTTGGTTATTTTTACTTTCTTATACGTAGTATTAAGAAAGTACTCTTTTCACGAAAATTTTCAATTTCGAAATGTTGGTGCCAGTACATATTTTAAGACCACCTGAACAAGTTTTGACTATTTTTGTCCGCCCGTCTGTCTGCCTGTGGATCATTTTTTGTGACAAGGTAGCAGACATAAATATTAATAGACTTTCATGAAACTGTATATCAAGCTTTGCTCAAACTTTATATTAGTTTTGCTATCAAAATATCTAGAACTACATTGCATTTTTTTATTCGAGCGAAAACTTTGAATTTTATTCGAAATTTTATATTTTTTTAACAGGGCAGCATGGGACAAAAATTGACATTATCATGCATAAAAGGGCTCATTCATGGCTCAATGATCACGATGCTTAATAGCTTCAATCACTGTTGTGAAAAATAACCACAATACAAATTTTATTTTGTTGTTGTTTTCAATCCCCTTGGTGTAGGAAAGCCTACACCATGTCCAAAAGACCCTGCCGCGAGAGAGAATCACAGACAAATTCCTGCTCAACCGACAGCTGCCCCAAGGAGACGCCCATACAATCTAGGAGGTGAGCAGGAGGAGCAGAAAGGTAACAAGGACAAACAGAAAAATATTTCTACCCCTCCACGAATTTCATACTACCGAGGTGTCCGCTTCTAAGTCGCGCCATGGCCGTTTGGAGGGATCTTGAACTCTTGCACTGCACAGAGAGGCCAGGGCTCTTTGCGGTGTACCAATGGTAAACAGGGGGAGTACGCCAAGAAGAAATCATTTTAATTTTGTTGAGGGAATGAATTTACGAAGGACACAAGGCAGAAGAACTGGGGTCAGGGTAGTCACAACCTTCTCCAGCCAGGTCATCAGCGAATTTGTTACCAGTCACACCAACATGTGACGGTATCCACTGGAGACACAACTCCACTGGAGCCCTGCCAACTTGGAAAAAATACTCTGACCAGTCCTCTCCGCAATCTTTGGCCATTTTTTTAAATATTGAATGGAGCTTCTGCTGTCCGTCAAGATCCAAATACTGCCCCTATCAGAACAGAGTGCATGATCAAGAGCGCCACTGATAGCGATAAGTTCCGATCTAAAGACGGAACAATGGTCAGCGTTTCTAACGCTGCTTCTAATAACACCCTCAGAAATGTTAATATAGATGCCACTCCCTACTCTACCCGTATACGATCGGCTACCATCGGTATGTATTACAAAAGGCCCGGTCAGGAATAGCATTAATGACTTCAAGAGCCATTTCAATTTAATTTTGTAAGAGCCATTTGTCAAATAAAAATGTGTTGGACAGTTTGATCGAAATATTACTCGGAAAGATCACTCTTTCAATACATAAAATTTAAACAAAATATAAAAAAAATAGTTTTATATAGAGCCTAAAACTAAAAGCCATTTGTCGAATAAAAAGTGTGTACGCCATCTTGAGCAGAAGATTACTCAAAATTCTGCATCGAAATCAAAATATATTGTATCTTCAGAAACAATTGCTTCCTGTCAACCTAACTAAATTTGTATTTAAAGCACATTTCTATTTAATGCAATGTAGAACTTTGCTTCGGGAAAACAATTTTGCTTCAGAAAAACATGAAAATGTTTTGATTCGCTTCATACAGAATAAAATACATTATATATTCTGAAAATTTCATGCAAATATTCTGAGAAGTTATCTTGCACATAATGTCAAAATATTAGATTATGAGAAAAATGAATTTAAAGTTATTTCTTCGCCTCCATTCAATTTTTGGAACCTGAGGCGTTTTGTGTAACTCCCATAATTATAGAATTTTATTTTTCATATACATTGCTTTAAAATATGCATAAATGTTTATCTTTTCATATACATATATAACATTATATTTTTATAATAACATATAATTGTTCGATATAACTTTGCATGGTAAGGTTTGCCAACCGCAGAAAAACGGAACACCTTAAATATATTACATTTCAGTAAGGCAGTTGAACAATTTGAATTGCCTTGTTTTTACCTCGGATGAATTTAGCTAGATATAGTTTAAGTAAACTAAAGAAAAAGGGCGGTCGCGCACTTGCTTGTCTATCTCTTCAGCATTTTTCAATCCATAGAAGAATTTATATGTCAATGAAAAAATCGCCTTTTTATATTAATTATAATAATATTAATTATAATAATTAATTTTAATTATAATAATTAATATTAATTATAATAAGTATAACTATTATATTTTGGTGAAATTGCATTTTTGTACTTTTTAACCGTTCTATGACTCTTTTAAATCAATAATATTCCAGTATACATTGATCATTATAATCGCATCAAATCATTTTCGTAACTCCCCATTCATTCCTGTGATATTGCGTTCACAGCTTTATGGTCGCTTTCACTAACATGCACACACACACACACACACACACACACTAATATACATACACTAATATACATACACTAATAAACATACACTTACATTTCGACTCCGTCACGAAACTTACACATTGCACTACGTATGTAGGGAAAGTAATAATTAAGGACTTGCAGAAAGGTACTAGATAAGGAGAAAAGCCGTTCCGACATACTCCTGGCCATGAAAAGTTAGAGTCCTGGCCATTCAATGCTATCAAAATCACCAACATTTGCGACCTCAATATGAATTTTCCAATAATTGAACTTCGTGCGAATTCTTCCAACAAAGTGGATAATGGCTTGATTTGCATTAATTAGTAGGAGGGGCGGTGTTTGAATTTCCCTTCGACTACGAAAAATTAATTATATATTGAAATTCGAATTTCCCCTGAGAACGGTACATTTGGAAAGGGAAGTCAATTAATCGAAAGGGTTAGTTAAACATTGGCGGGGTTCACGTGACCCCTTCGGCTACGAAATTCCCGCGTGTCGTAGGATGAGGGCCGCCGGAATGAATATATAATTCAACTCGAGCAGAGACTGTGAGCCACAGGTTGAATTGTTTTGGTATTGAAATAGCTATAACATAGTCGGAGATAGTCTGATTTGCACTTTAGCGTTGGCAGGCGATGATGCGAATTATAAATTATTTTATAAACATTTCGAAAATAGAAATTTGAATTATGTAGAGTTCGTGGGCACTGATTGTTAAATAATTGATATTTGCATTTTAAAGGAAAGGATTTAATTAGAATAACTAACGTTTTTCGAGTTATGAATGACACTTAAAAATCCGAAAAAATCGTATAAAATATGAAAAGTCAAGAATACATGGAAAACAAGTTTTATCTTTCGTTACAACTTTATAATATAGTAACAAGAAAGATCAATCATGCTTAAAGCATTGATTATGAAACACTTTCCAACTTCAATGCAATTTTATTTAAACAAGTCTAAAATGAAATTCATTCCTCGGTAATATTTTGAAACTTATCACAGTACTGCATTAATGTATTATATTTGAAAACTTAAACCTTCATCGAAAAAAATGAACTTCATTCAAATGACGGCATTGAAATATAAATTGCCTGGTTTAAACATCTCTAAAATGTTATACATTCCTCGGTAATAGTTTTAGAACTATCATAATACTACGATAATTTATTATATTTGAAAACTTCATCGAAAACAACTGAAATTAATTCAAATGCGTCATAGAAAAAATAACACGCCTGGATCTCTCTATAAAAACAGGATTTCATTCATAACTTTCTCCCATTCATTTCATTCATCACAATACTGTAATAATTTATTTTATTTAAACATTTTGTTTAAGACCATGGAGCTACAAAAAATTAAACTCTATGCTTGAAACTTCATCAAAAAAAATCGTCCTTCTCTTTATGAAATCAATTGCTATTTCATTCATATCAGCCATGCAGACTCCATGGACTAAATTATTTTGTGTTAAAAAAATACAGGAATTCTCATACAACTCATTCTATATATTTTGCTGCTTACATTTTACATAGGTGAAAAATAGGCTTAGTTGTAGAAATAATCAAATTTAGATGAGCATTTAAACTCAAATATATTGTCATTGCGTTGTTTCAGTATGTAGATGCACAGAATTTAAGCAAAAATAAAGTAGTTCTAGGACGGATACAACACTCAATATGAATTAAAAAGAACTTAAAAAAATCACGATTTTGAAACAAGATGGATGCCATATATCATTTTGAAGTGGGTCATGTGATCGTTTCATATCATGGTCACGTGATCGTTTCATATAAGAGGTGTAATTATTATTTTAATTTTTATTTAAAAAACTACTGATTATATTTCGCTAAATTTTTTTATATATTTTATGGAACAATTTGAATATTACCTAAAAGTTTCGAAGCAATTTGTGAATTTTAAATCCGCTTAAAAAATGTTTGAAAAATTAGGTCCCATAGGGCTCAATGTATTTCATTTTTTCAACCCGGGTTCAATTCATAACTAATTGGGTGATATTATTCATTTATATTCCCATAGGTTCTACAGACCGTCTGAACAACATACTAAAATTTCATTTTGATTAAGTCATTTTTACGGCAGTTATCGTGCTAACGGACAGACAGACAGACAGACAGACCGACAGAATGAACAAAGTCATAAAAACTTTTCAACTTTATTGTAAAGTGTTAAAAAGAAAGAGTTTTTTCTTAAAGTTTGGATTTAGCCAAAAATACACACAAAACTCCTCAATCCAAGACTTCCCCTACTCCACAGTAGTGGATTTACTATAAAGTTGATAAAGTTATGAATCCAGTGGTGTATTTACTATAAAGTTAATGAAGTTTATGCTTCTAGCTTCCAGTCTAAAAGGAAGCTCTAGAGACTTAGTTTCTTTTTTCTTATATTTTTCATCGTATGAAGTGTCATACCAGTAAATTAATATTTCGATTTTTTAAATTTGAATTACATTAACTGTCTACTGGATGGGTGTTCACATTTCTATGAAGTAAACGCTTATAAATTTGTAAATATTCAGTTCGAAATTTTACGCATGTCCAACGTAGTTGCCTTTTCAACAAAAATGTGGTTTTTGCATTGACTTATAAATTCTTATATTGGTTGAAATATGCTGAAGAGATCGACAAGCACGTTCGCCATCGCCATTTTTTCTCCAATTTATTTAAAATATATCTAGCTAAATTTATCCGAGGTAAAAACAAGGCAATTCAAATTGTTTCAATCGCCTTACTAGAACGTAATATATTTAAGGTGATCCATTTATCTAAGGTTTGCTAACCGTATCAAGTAAAGTTATATCGAATACCATATATCGATCTCTATCAAATTACATATGTTGAGGTGAAATAAGTATGCCCACTTGGGCAATACTTCTGCTTCTGTAGCCCATACGATGCAATGTGTAGTCAACTGTACGTTGAAATATTGGTCTTGATTACTTGTTTCGAGTATCTATAACTTGATTTACTGTTGCTCTTCTGTTGGAATCAGCAAGTCTGCTAACTCTCCACTTTGTTTGGTGTATCCTAAGTCATTGACGACCGCACGTATTGCACTCAGACTCGGTTTTTCGTCTGATAGTATACACTATATAAAATCTAATACCAACTATCCTCGAACAATGCCTAAATCCCGTCAATTTACTAGTGCTGGTGCCGTTGCTACGTACTTCCAGAATCCAACCAAGACAAATGTTGTATTTTATATAATACTTCTTGAATAATTTTCTTCTTAAATATGCACAGGCCTTTAACGTTCCCTTCTGATATCCACTAAGCTACTTATCGTCAACATATAAGCTTTTTATTTAGAATAGCAACTTTGCAAAAATGGTCTGGGAGTCATAATTTGCCCATTTCATGGATACATTTTTCTAACTTTATCGCGTTTCAAAAACTTACTCAGATATCTATTTAAAGTATATTTAAATTCCTTCAAGTGGACTGTCAATGTCATCCGCTCTTTCAAGCAATCCCGTGCAACATGAAAGTTACGAAGATTTGTTACTCGGATTTTCGTCAGATAGTATACACTATGTAAAATCTAATATCAACTACCCGCAAACAATGCCAAAATGCCGTCAATTTGCTAGTGCTACTGCCGTTGCCACGTACTTCCAGAATTCTGCCACGGCAAATGTTGTCTTTTATATAATACTTCTTGAACAATTTCCTTCATTAATATGCATATGTCTTTAACGTTCCCTTCTGATATCCAATGGGCTACTTATCGTCAACATATAAGCATTTTAGTTAGAATAGCAACTTTGCAAAAATGGTCTGGGAGTCATAATTTGCCCATTTCATGGATACATTTTTCTAACTTCATCGCGTTTTAAAAACTTACTCAGATATCTATATTTAAAGTCTTTCCAAGTTGACTGCCACTGTGATCCGTTCTTTTTAGCAATCCCATGCAACATAAAAGTTACAAAGATTTGTTACTCGGTTTTTCGTCTAATAGTATACACTATGGAAAATATAATACCAACTACCCTCGAACAATGCCTAAATGCCGTCAATTTGCTAGTGCTAGTGCCGTTGCTACGAGCTTCCAGAATCCTACCACGGCAAATGTTGTATTTTATGTAATACTTCTTGAAAAATTTCCTTCGTTAAGATGTACAGGCCTTTAACGTTCCCTTCTGATATCCACTGGGCTACTTATCGACAACATATAAGCATTTTATTTAGAATAGCAACTTTGCAAAAATGGTCTGGGAGTCATAATTTGCCCATTTCATGGATACATTTTTCTAACTTTATCGCATTTCAAAAACTTACTCAGATATCTATTTAAAGTCTATTTAAATTCTTTCAAGTTGACTGTCAATGTCATCCGCTCTTTCTAGCAATCTCATGCAACATGAAAGTTACAAAGATTTGTTATCCACCTAATGTAAATTTTCCTGCGTGTCGATTCTTCTACAAACTGGATAATGGGCTTGATTTGCATTAATTAGTTGGGGGACGTCTGAATTTTCCTTCGACTACGCAAAATTAATTATATATTGAAATTTGAATTACCCCCGAGACCAATGCATTTGGAAAGGGAAGTCAATTAATCGAAAAGGTTACTGAAACACTGGCGTGGAGTTCACGTGACCTCTTCGCCCACGAATTCTGCGCGGGCCGCAGGAGGAGGATTCCCGGAATGAATATATAATTCTGATAGTGTGTCGGAGACTGAGAAAAGTAAAGAAGAAATAACAATCTAATTATGAATTTTCAAACAGTAAATATTGCACTCTGATGGCAAATATCATTTTAAATAATTAAAGATACTGTCTGTTTTATTGCATGTCTGTCGATATACGCTAGCCTTAATTTGAAATTCAGGCGATGTACAACTAAAATCTTTGTTACAGTATCATGTTTAGAAAAATCCCGATATAGTTCGTTCTTATTCTAGTTTTTATTAACACTTTACAACATAGTTGAAAAGTAATTATGACTTTGTTCATTCTGTCTGTTTGGCTGTCAGTCAGTCTGTCTGTCGGTCCGTTAGCACGATAACTGCCGTAAAAATGAATTTATCAAATTGAAATTTTAGTATGTTGTTCAGACGGTCTGTGGGACCTACGGGAATATGAATGAATAATATCACTCAATTAGTTTTGGATTGAATCACGGTTGCAAAATGAAATACATTGAACCCTATGGGACCTAATTTTTCAAACATGTTTTAAGCGGATTTAAAATTCACAAATTGCTTCGAAAGTTTTAGGAAATATTCAAATTATATTATTATTATTAGGAAATATTCAAAATATATCAAAAAAAATTCAGCAAAATATATTCAGCAGTTCTTTAAATGAAAAATAAAATACTAATTACACCCTTTATATGAAGGGATCACGTGATCATTATATAAAGAGATCACGTGACCCATTTCAAAATAAAATATGGCATGCCTCTTGTGACAAAATAGTGATTTTAAAGTTTTTTTAATTCATATTTAGTGTTGTATCCGTCCTAAAACCGCTTTATTTTTGCTTAAATTCTGTGCATCTACATACTGAAACAACGCAATTACAATATATTTAAGTTTGAATGATCATCCAACTTTCATTACTTCCACAGCGAAGCCTAATTTTCACTTATGGAGAATGTAAATACCAAAAGATGTAGCATGAGTTGTATAAGAATTGCTGCATTTCTTTAACGCAATGTTATTTAGCTTATGGAGTCTGCAATATAGCTGATATGAATGAAATATTTATTGATTTCACACAGAGAAGCAGACGATTTTTCGATGAAGTTTTAAGCATATAGTTTAATTACTTGTACCTCCATGGTTTTAAAATAAAATACATTTTTATTATATTGTGATGAATGAAATGAATGGAAAAAAGTTTATGAATGAAATGCTGCTTTTATAGAGAGAGCCAGGCGTGTTATATTTCAATGACATCATTTGAATAAATTTCATCTGTTTTCGATGAAATTTTCAAATATAATAAATTATTGTAGCATTATGATAATTTAAAAAATATTACCAAGGAATGTATCGCATTTTAGAGATGTTTAAACCAAGTAATTCATATTTCAATGTCGTCATTTGAGTGGCGTTCATTTTTTTTCGATGAAATTTCAAGTTTTCAAATATAATAAATTAATGTAGTATTGTGATAATTTTAAAATTATTACCAAAGAATGTATCGCATTTTAGAGACATTTAAATAAAATTGCATTGAAGTTGGAAAGTGTTTCATAATCAATGCTTTATGCATGTTTGAACTTTCTTGTTATACAATGAACTGTATCTGGAAGCAGGCAAATCTGTAGAATTGCTTATAGACGCCAAACAAAATGAAGTATCTAAAACACAAATGTCTATTTCTTGGCCAGTTATTTGTTTCTTATATTCATTTTTACTTTCCTTATGTACATAATGTATAAGGAAATTATTGTGACGAGGTCGAAAATTCGAATTCGAGTTTTCGACGGGAGAGCACGTTTCAAGCATCCCTGATCACGAATCAAACATTTTTGAAGTGATGTCTGTGTGTGTGTGTGTATGTGTGTGTGTGTGTGTGTGTGTGTGTGTGAAAGTATGTGTGTGTGTGTCAGTGGGTCTGTGGAGACGATGACTGACGAACGAATGGACCGATTCGAACCAAATTTGGTACAAAAATCACAATCCGTAAACACTGGAAGCCTATTGTTTTTATACGCAATCGAATGTTCAGAACCCCCCTAAATTTTCGAATGAAATTTTGAAAAAATCGTCAAAAAATCAAAACCACTAATAAAGTTACGCAAATAGACATTTCTTATGTAATTTTTCATTAGAAAACGATTGACGTAAATTTTAGAACGCTACTCCAGATTTTCCCGGAATTTGTAACCGCTAGAAACTTCATGTCAAAAGTTAAATATAGTAGGCAAGAAGAAGGTTTTAATTTAATAACCTAAAAAGAAATTATTGTAAACATAGACTGAAACTAAAACCCACAGATTACAGAGTACTGAAATCTGCATACATAGCAGATTCTAAACTTTCAGATGCGATAAGAATTTCCATTGTTTATCTTGTAATGTTTACAATCGCGCAAATTCAGCCCTCTTAATCGGAAAGTTTCCATGGTTGTTGATACTAAGCAGTCGTGATTCTGGGAATGCCGTGATCAATAATTCCTCAAACGTATGAACTAGAGACAGGGCAACATAAGTATAAAGCCAAGGGAAAAAATCGGTTTTGATAATTTCTACGACGTACTCGTCGGAGTTTATGTCACGACTTCGGTGGATACTGATTACTTATGTGACAATTACATATTCGAGATTGTATGTGCTACAGCGGAGATTATGCCTCGACTTCTCTGGGCGATGATTTTATATGCGAGAATATCCAATGGAATATGCGAATGTGCAATCCACATTGAACAAAAATAATGCAAAACTATGATTCAGACAAAGTTTTTAACCAGTCTGAGAAATAGAGGCATCAAATTAGAAGGAAATTAAAGGTCAACAAATTTAATGATCTGTATTGGAGACGAGGAGACCTTTGTGGGAAGATATAAAGTAACAGATAGATAAAGTGACTAATAGGGTTTCATTTGTATTTATTCAAACTAACTTCAGAAAATTTTTCTTTAGAAGCTTTGAAACCGTTCTTGAGAAAAAATATATTTTCTTATTTTTTATACTTTTACACTATTTTAAAGGTTTATCATACTATTTTCTATTTTAATAGCTAAAATATTAACCCGCGTTAGTTATGGCCAGCCACTATGCAAAATTTCTAGCTTTTAGTGTCAACCTTAAGAAAAGCGGTGACAAAGGTGACATCTGAACGTAACAGATAACAGATGACTTATGAGATGACATATGAGCCGTGCATATGAGCGTATCCAAAAGAGTTTTGCTATACGCTCCGCTCAATGATAGATGATTTGAATTTATCATCAAATTCGGGAAACAGTAGTGGGGTTCACAGTTAGTCCATTCTTTTTACTTCCAGTTCAACAAATTTCTTTCAAACATCTATTACTTTCCTTATATACATAATGTATAAGGAAAGTATTGTGACGGGGTCGAAAATTCGAATTCGAGTTTTCGACGGGAGAGCACGTTTCAAGCATCCCTGATCACGAATCAAACATTTTTGAAGTGATGTCTGTGTGTGTGTGTGTGTGCATGTGTGTGAAAGTATGTGTGTGTGTGTGTGTGTCAGTGAGACTGTGGAGACGATAACTGACGAACGAATGGACCGATTTAAACCAAATTTGGTACAAAAATCACAATCCGTAAACACTGGAAGCCTGTTGTTTTTATATGCAATCGAATGTTCGGAACCCCACTAAATTTTCGAAAGAAATTTTGAAAAAATCGTCAAAAAATCAAAACCACGAATAAAGTTACGCAAATAGACATTTCTTATGTAATTTTTTTATTAGAAAACGATTGACATAAATTTTAGAACGCTAACATGAACCGTTCTCGAGATATTGCACATTTTTCATAAAAATTATCAAAAAGTCATATAAAATAAAAAAAAAAAATTCCTATTGAGAAACATGTTCACTTTTCATATGTAATACTATGCGATAAATTGGATGACATCATTCTCGTGGATCTAGCTCGTTCCATTCATGAAAAAGATACTTTGAGTAATACTTTTGTATTTGAACGCCAATAGTCATTTATCTGCTGTAAGACTAACTTATTTCTTTGTCCATAACGCTTGGCGAGATTTTGGCGACGAATTTGGAGGAATGTCGCCAACTTGGCGACTTTTTGAAATGTTGCCAAATTAACGAAAATCTCGCCAAATGGATAAAAATGACGCTAAATCAATAAAAATGGCGACTAATTGTCGAAAATTCAATATCTTGGTAAAAATATTAGTATCGACTATAAGAATAACCTATTTTTTTTACTATAAAAGTAGTAAATTCACTACATTATATAAGGAAAGTCATGTGGTGCCAACATCAGATTTTTTTTATGCAGAATCGGATATAGCTAGAACTTTTGGTGATAACTTATGCAAATCTAGCCCAGAATTCCAGGGGATTATGGGTTCACTAAGTATTACTATTTCCGGTTCTGAAGATGTCACATCCAGAGTTTCTGAATATTTGTATGACTGTACGCTGGGCAATGATTTTATATGCGAGAATATCCAATGGAATGCGCGAGTATGCAATCCACATTGGACGAAAATAATGCAAAACTATGATTCAGACAAAGTTTTTAACCATGAGAAATAGAGGCATCAAATTAGAGGGAAGTTAAAGGTGAACAAATTTAATGATCTGTATCGGAGACGAGGAGACCTTTATGGGGAGAGATAAAGTAACAGATAGATAAAGCGAGAAATAGATAAAGCGACTAATAGTGTTTCATTTGCATTTACTCAAACTAACTTCAGAAAATTTTTCTTTAGAAACTTTGAAACCGTTCTTGAGGAAAAATATATTTTATTGTTTTTTATACTTTTACACTATTTAAGAGGTTTATCATACTGGTTTCTATTTTTATAGCTAAAATATTAATTCGCGTTAGTTGTGGCCACCATGCAAAATGTTTAGCTTTTAGTGTCAGCCATTTGTTAAAAACAGCGGTGACAGAGGTGACATCTGAGCGTATCAGATAACAGATGACTTATGAGATGACATGTGAGGAGTGACTTATGAGCGTGACATATGAGCGTATCCAAAAGAGCTTCGCTATACGCTCCGCTCAATGATAGCTGATATGAATTCAGCATCAAATTCTGGAAGCAGTAATTGGGTTCACCGTTAGTCCTTTTTTTGTTACTTCCAGTTCAACAATTTTTTTTAAACGTCTTTTTCCTTATACAAAATCGACTATACCTAGAACTTTTGATGATAACTTATGTAGATATAGTCCAGAATTCCAGGGGGTTAGGGGTTCACGGTGTATTAATATTTTCGATTCTGAAGCTGTCACTTCCAGAGTTTCTGAATATTTGTATGCCTGTACGCAATAAGTACGCAAAATAAAATAAAATATTTATTTTCCCCGTTAAAAGTTAAATATATACTCTATTTTCCAACATATAAAGGTTACTTCATAAAATGCTCAAATTAATTCCGCTCCTAAAATAATTTACCAATAATACAACAGAAAAGAACGAAAGACCTTTTTCCGTAAACGAAAATTTTAAATTTTTAAACACCACTACAAAATCACGGGACATAGTATCAAGTAAATTCTCCCAACTCTATTCTTCTTTGCAACATCTGAGAAGAAAAGCCCTACTGTTTAATAAACTGCTAATTTCTAATGCAAAGCATTTTGGGTGATAGATCCAGCGAGCATTTATCATAGAGAAGCGTATACTCGAATAAAAGAACACAAAGCAAATGGATATCCATAGCAGGGACATTAATTATCGTGCGAAAACAAATGCATTTGAGGGAGATCTTGTAAGTAGCTTTTTGTCGACCATGATAATTGATATTCTCTATTCCTCGGCGCATTCATTAGCCGAAAGTTTCTGAGATTCGGTTAAAGAATGGGAAAAGTTTGTTTGAAGATGAGGATGCTTTGTTCTGATTCACTGGTGTAATTCTTTAACTGCATCTGCGCCTGATGGTACGTTCATTGTGAAGTCTTATTGGTTTTCCAAAGGACATAAGTTGAGAAATGCGGAGAGCTAAAGTGTTGTGTTTGTTTGTTTTATTAGTATCAGTTTAAAGGGAAAATGGTATTCGATATGAACGTGAACTGATAATCTATCAAAAGAACAAATGAAATTATGTTGTCACCATTAACTGAGTTTTACTACAGCTCTGTGTTACTAAGCTTTATTGCAGAACATATAACACGTTGTCACATAGAACACTTGTCAAAGTACACAGTAATATTCTTTCTTAAATTCAAATGTACATTGTGGCTGACAGGGTGTGTTTTGAATCGTCTGTACATTAGATTCTTGTGCATGCAAATGTTGTTTATTTTATCATTCCTGCATTGGAATAGCCCTACTTTATCATATAAATGTCTTCCGTAACAGCTTTATAGTTAATTCCTACTCCATAAATAAGTAAAATACACTTTGTGCGAAGGGTAAAAAAACTTGAACAACGAATATAAGCACAAATAACACAAAATAATGCAGCATACAGCTGCTTCGAGGATCCCCTTTGTCAGTGAAAGAGAATTAACAAACCCGAGCTTCAAAAGAGGAATGAGCGCAGAAGGAAGAAATAGAGATGCTTGCATACCAAATATGGATTAAAAGAGGGTCAATCAGAAAGCATGAAGAACGTCGCACGCCAGTCTTGTGTGCTATTTCTCGTTTCGAACTGCCTGAGCTGTTCTTCCTGCTGCTTTCTGATTGGCTCTCTCTTAATCTAGATCTTGGGTGTTGATTCACTTTCACTGACGAGGGGGATCCATGGTATCTTCGAAAGAGCTGTATTTTATATTATTTTGTGTTACTTGTACTTATATTCGCTGAAGTTTTCTTGATTCCTACCCTAATTGGCTTTTTTTATGAATTTTGCTTTCTTTCCAAGTTTGTTACCTTACTTTATCTATTCTCCTCTATTGGGCTGCTCAGCAGTCACTTTTGTTTAATCGGGCATGGTCACTTTACTACAGATACACTCAATATGCACAGTCGTGGACATTTTTTAGATTCGTGGATGATATCCTTATAGGACAAAACGAAAATATGGAGAATTTTGACTTCAGCTTCTATCCTACGAATTTAGAACTTATCGAAACACATATGGAAAACAAAAACGAGGTCAGCTTCCTGGATATCAGCATCAAATACGATGACAACGACAGAATATATACTATTTTATACTATAAAAGAAATTCTTTCAACATCAACATTAATAATATCATAGATTGGAATTCTAATTTGAGCAAAAACATATTACGCAATATTATTAAAAAGCATTTATATAGAAACAATCGGATCCATACATTCAAATCTGATCGTATTATCAATGACCGAAAAATTATAAAAGAAGCAATCAAAAAACATTATCCTGTAAGATTTCTAAGACACAACTACAATGTTATCTACAAAAAGTTAAAAAGCGCATTTTAAGCAGATTTTGAAAATATTTGAATTTGAAGTTGACGATGGCAATCTCAAATGTGTAACTGTAAATTTAACCTGTTATTGGAGCTAATGAGTCACGCACCCTCGTTTTGCTTGGGATTTCTGATGTATAAAATAGAGGCACACACTCTTGACTATCTTCAGTGTATTCTTCATTCCTTTAAAGATCGAATGTCAGTTCTTCCTCTTTTGGTTCTCTTCCACGGTTTGTGTCTTATAATTGACATGCTTTCGGAAGTTAAGCTACAGCAAAGTATCGGTTCCGGGAGAGTTACCATGGTGTAATAGCATGCTATAACCGGGATCAAGGGGTCACAATCCTCCTTGGCCCCTTAAAATGTTCCTGTTGGCTTAATTCCTTTTTATTCTTTTGAATTTCATATATTTACTTTTCGTGTACATTGTAGTGTACAAGTGTAGCATTGCGCCTTAAGTGTTAAGTCTTTTTCATACACACACACACACACACATATATATATATATATATATATGTATGTATATATATGTATAGTCATTTCATTCATATATATATATATATATATATACAAAATTAACGCTTCGGCAAACGATAATTGGCTAAATGTTTTAGAAATGAAGCTGGAATTTTCATGAACATCTGTAATTGTGACTTTTCTGATTATAGAGTTTACAGAAATTATCAACAAAGCAGCTAAAAAATATGCAACAGTTGCAGAATGTTTTACAGTGGAGATGTAATAACTATCTGATAAATGAATGCATAACAATGCAGTAAGAAACTGTGGAAAAAGGCGCTTTACGCGGTCCGACGAGTCTACATTCGCCTGCCAAACTGGCAAACACGCTAGCATAAAATCAATAGTCAGTGGCAGAGCAAAATTCGCAACAAAACAAACAGGAAACTGGTAGTAGGGATACAAGAATAAAAATCTGATGTGAGCAGCACATGACTTTCCCTGCAGATTCAAATTCATTTTGTCATTTTTTATTTCATCGTGCACGAAATTGAGTTTAATTGCTGAAAATAATGAATACGTTTCTGATATTATATCCAATTTGCCTTTTTATTGCAACTTTGTTTAATTTGGCATTTTAATTCACTTTACATTCTTCAGGTTCTCAAAATAAAAGTAAAAAAACAATATCTCGAGAAAGATTCGTCCTACAGTCATGGGGTTAGTCTTATTCGCTTAGTTGTCAAAATTTACCTAAAGAATAAGTACTTAATCACTATATTTAAACATATACATATGTATTCATTTTAGTCATTTTTTTCAGATTTTTACTATCTTTGGGGACCGCAAAAGTGAGCATTATTATTACATTTCGCAAAAGTGATTCGGTTATACTTTTCTGAATCATATGAAAATCTAATCAGCATCACGATAACCTTCAAGGGACTTAACTAAAATTTTAAGAAATTTTATTAAATGTTTTTTTAACTACAGTGAAAATCGTCTTCATTTCCTCAAAATTAAACATTCAAATAATATCTCGATAACGGTTCATTTTGGAGTAAGGGGGTGGATCTGATTATTTTTGTCGTCTAAAATTACGTATAAAACAAAAATTTATTTGATACATTTGAGCATATGTATTCTTTTATTTCAGCTTTTTGCGATTTTTGTGAGCCATTTCGTAAAAATGGCGTGTTCATCTTTATCGAATCATGCTAAAATTTAATCAGCACCAGGTTATGCCTCCCACACTGGGTTCCGGTCTAAATTGGGTGGCACTTCCCGACCGTCCAAACAGTTACCTTACACCTTTCTGGTAGGTCGGACGGTCTGGGTTTCAACAACAACAGGTGATTTATCTACCAAATTTTGGAAAATTTGGTCAATTAGTTTTTCAGCTAGAGGGAATACAAGAAATTCTTGAGGGCCATATCGCAAGAAAAGGTGGGTTCTTTTGACCCGAATTGTACCAAAATCTAATCAGCACCAGGGTCATAACCAAGTGACTTCCCTATCAATTTTTTTGAAATTCAGTCCATTAGTTTTTGAGTTAGAGTGGATACATACATTACACAGACATGCATACACACACAGAGACGTATTTTCGTGTTCTAGAGGTCCTAAATCGTATAGATCCGTCGAAAACTCCAGTTGCGATTTTCGACATGATTCCAATACTTTCCCTATACATTACCATGTATTGCAGAGAAAGTATAAAACAATAGATTAACAAAACGATCAAACTTTACAAGGGGAATATTATGTACACCTTAAAACTATTTTTGCTGTTCATTGATTTTAAAAAATATGTTGTAGGCAGCACATGATTTTCCCGGCAGACTTAAATTAATATTTTCTTTATTTCTTTAATTATTCATTAGATTGAGTTTAATTGGAACCAAATAACACTAAATTTGCATTTTTAATTCAGTTTTTGTTTTTATTTGGTAACTAGACATTTTCCGATAGCGGAGTAACAAAAATGCAAGAACTCTCAAATATCTTGAGAACGGTTAGTCCTAAAGTATAATGGAGTGTGTTATAGTCTTTTCCTCGTCAAAAATTGCGTATAAAACAAGAATTTAATTGATATATTATAGCATACGTAGTCTTTTTTTTTTTAGATTTTGTCGAGTTTTGCGGACCATTTCGTAAAAAAAGGCAGGTTGTTATTCTCCGAATCGTACCAAAATTAAATCAGCACCAGAGTGTCCCACAAGTAACTTATCTACCACATATTGTGAAATTTGGTCAAATAGAATTTTAGCTAGGGTGGATACATGAAACTTTTGTGGGCCATTTCGTAAAAAAAGGCAAGTTTTTCTTTTCCGAATCGTACCAAATTCTAGTCAGCACCAGAGTATCCAACAAGTAACTTATCTAACAAATTTTGTGAAATTATGTAAATTAGTATTTTAGCAAAAGCGGATAAAATAAATTTTTTCGCAAAAAAAGGCGGGTTCTGTTTTTACGAATTGTACCAAAAACTAATCAGCACCAGGGTCACATCCAAGTGATTTACCTACCAAATTTTATGAAATTCGGTCCATTAGTTTTTGAGTTAGAGTCGAAACATACATTGCACAGGCACACAGACAGA